>CATIWR010105830.1:0-46482 GCA_949677035.1 Omphalea diandra
ATGATGATGAGTTATTTATGTTTAAATATTGTTACGTTATTTGAGATTGAAGTATCGTTATGCACTTACTTACTGAGTATGCAAACTCACTCTTTTGTATGAAATCTTATTTCAGGAAGAGTAGACTAAAGATTGCATCCAATATACTTTTCGAAGTCGCTATCTAGCAGTGTAATAGAGGTTAGGCCAGTATGCAGTCAATTAGTATTTTAGTTTGATTATTCATGTATGTTTTGTTGTAAATAATTACTAAGTGGTGTGCAAGAGACAGTGAAAAAAAAAATTAATCAAGTCTTTTAAATGACAATGGATGGACTTAGAGAGAAATTTAAATGATTAGTAAATGGGATGTCACATTAAGTATTAGATCTTAACTTTTAGATAGTAATCTTGCCTTTGTCTCTCAACTCGAGCCATAGACAATTGACGAGGCTATTAATGATAAGAGTTGGGTACTTGCTATGCAAGAAGAACTCAATCAATTTGAGAGAAACAAGGTATGGAAACTTGTCCCAAGGCCTAAAGAACATCCAATTACAGGTTGTAAGTGGGTGTTTAGAAACAAGTTACATGAGCAAGGTTTCATTATTAGAAATAAGCTCTTTTCTATTTTGCTACTCACTCTTTTCTATTCTTTGAGTCATTATTAGGTGTGAGCATAAACACCAAGTGTAATAGGTTATAGTGTGAGCCTATCAAAACACTAAGATAGGTTGTTATGTAAGCCTATTAAAACACAAGTTGTAAAGGTTGTTGTGTAAGCCTCAAAACATAAGTGTATAGATTGTTGTGTGAGCCTTCAAGATACAAGTGTAAAATTTTGGTGTAAGCTTGAAAACACCTTTGAAAGATAGTGGAATACCTAATTTCTAAGAATTAGGAAATGGATGTAGGGTTGATTATACCCGAACCACTATAAATCTTGTGTTTCCTCTCATCTCATTTTTTTCTCTTTCTTTCCAATTTTAATTTTTTATACACCAATTTAACCCCCCTTTCTTTATGCCTAGGGCCAACAGGTAGGTCATTAAGGCCAATCGATTAGAGTAAAGGGCATCAAATCAACTAAGGAAGACCTTTTGACCAAACCCTACAATAATAGACAGTTGGGAAGAGCATAATCCTAAGAAGAGAGTCTTTGATCACCTTGCTATTGGGCGACTAACATGCACATAACTGACCTAAACTCAAAAAAGGTGATTTTATAGGTAAAAACAATAACTCGAAATTGAGCTAGATGAAATAAGAGCCCGCAAAAGCGTTGAAAGGAAACTGAAAGCTCGACATGATAAGGAATTGAAGAGCTAATGGTTAAGTAAGAAAATGAAATGTTTGAGTTTTGTAAGAAAATATATGAAAAATTATCATAATTTGTAAGTTCACCACATTGAATGATAAGACTTACCATATTGTCCAAGGTGAATTGACCATGTTCTCCAAAAAATAATGTAAAATCAGGGATATGTTATATCCTAGGATAAGAATTTTCCCTACCCTCAGTGTTTGAATATGGCTTGTGGAACTCCAACTAGCCAAGTTGTTTGAGGCCAGGTTTATACAACTCTTATACAACATTACTCACTGCCTCAATGTCAACTTCGGACATTGTAAAACTATTTGTATTACTTAATTGATTCTCCTTTTGGGATTACCCCTTAAGTCTCCACATTGATGCCCATTTTCACATGGATGAGGTTGGTTGTTAGGATTTGTGGCAATAAATACTAGATGTGGTGCCATTTCCCTACTGTGATAGCAGCCATTGTGTGGTGCCCTTTGATTCTAATTATCATCCTATAAAGTGGCAAATATCTCTCTTCAAATTAGGGAGCTTGAGATTAGTGAGAACTAATAGCTTCATAATAGATCCTAAAGGATTGCCCCTAGCTCCTCATGGACTTATATCTCCTACTCATGAGTAGAGTTGTAACTCACACTCTTAGGACTTCTTGAGCTAGGTTGGATGTTATTTTCTCCACTAAATTGACCATGAGAGAACCATCTTCCTATAGTAGTTAGCTTTGCCTTTTGCAACCTTCCTTTGTCTCTCTAAGAAGGTTTTTTTAGTCTCTTTGAGCATGATCTTGTATTCCTTTAATAGATCTCTAGCATTATCTTCATTAGGAAATTAAGGTAATCTCATTCCTTGTTCTACAACATCAGGACCTACTAAAGTGATTTACACCTTTTGGTGTTGTGTCTTGAGACACTAAATTCCTTTCAATTTGCTCCACAAGTTAAGGAATAAGTCCTTCATGTCCTACTTATTTAGTAGCGACTTTAGGCTCCTGAAACCCTGCCACAATGTCTTTTTTAGTAAAATTCCCCATCTTTGGCACCATGTAGAACTAGTCCTGCTTAGCGTGCCAAAAAAGATTATTGACAAAGAAACCAAAGTAGAGTTATTCTAATTTATTGCCCTCCTAGGAATACCAAACATGATATTATTCGATAATTTTTAAGAACCGAGTGTGCCACGAGTGTGAGGTATACGAACCATCAATTGGATTTCACTTTTCAAACTTTAGATCAAACAAGTTATGGATCCCCAAGTTCTCTTACCATAGTTTGCTAGGATTTGAATGGAAAACCAAATACTTGAATGCAAATTGAATGTAGTAAATAATTGTAGAAATTAAAATAAAATATAAACACTTGAAATTTTGACGAAATTGCTTAATATTAAATGTTTGATAGAATAAGAACAAAATTTTTAGTGAATGTTATTAAAAGTGAGAAAATAATGAAATTATAGCAAGCTCGATTGCAAAAGAAAATTTAGTTGAATGTTATTGATTGATAGAAATTTTTGCAGTTAAAAGATTATGCGTCTGTAGAGTTTATTGGTTTTGTTAAATGATTATTAGTTAGTTGAAGGTGTCCATCTCTTATTGAGTGTCCTCCAATTTATAAAGTTCTAAAGTTAACCATTTTTTACCATATTTTCCATCAACAGTCTAGTACGTTAGTGGCATAGTGTTGATATAATGCTCCAATCATCTCCTATCTTTTAGCTTCGCATGCCTAGTTTGCCTAACATAATTCTCAATAGAGACCCCAAGCTAACTGTCTCTGCCACATTCTCCATTTAGTTACCTAGTGCATTACGGCCTAGTGCTTCATCTCATTATTATTTTTCAGTTCCATAAACTCATTATGTCTAATTGTCTAGCATAATCTCCAATTAAAGAATAGTTTTTATAAAAATTTATTTATTTTATTTTATTTTTAATAAATACAAATTCTTTTTTAATGAGAAAATCAATGGTTGGGCTAAAAACTATTTTAGGTGCAAACAATTCTATATTTTATGTTCAAATTTTTTTTCTAATTAATTACTATTATATATTATATAAATTTTGCTATGATAACTATTATGCCCTAGAAAATTTTAAAAAGCCTAGAGAGGCCAAAGCTCAAACTCATGTTTAGTTAAAAAGCAAAAAGAAATTTCGCCATTAGAAGTACACAACAAGGAAAATTTCTATTAAGGTCTAATTGTCTAGAGATGAACACAGTTTAGTTCAATTTGAGATTTATAAATCTCTAGGATCATATCAAAATTTCAAATATTTTAAAAGTAGAAAGTCAGTACCGTCCCAAATTTTTTATTCAATTTGATTCAGTTCCCTATAAATTCGAGACAGTTTAATTTGATTCTTTAATTCTTTTAAGACTGTTAAATTTAGTTCAATACCAATTTAGATATTTAGTTATTTCAATTTATTAAAAAATTAAGTTGTTCATTTTTCATATTTATGAATCAAAATGAAATAAATTTTACATTTTTCAATTTTAGTCATTCAAGACTAAAATAAATAAGAGATAATTTAATAAATAATAATTAATAACTTACATATGAAATGTAAAATTGAAATTATTTGTATAGTTTATTAATAATTTGTAATTAATAATTAATAAATAGTCTAATTATTAGTTATTAAGAATAATAATTATTAGTAACATATATTAATTGAGTGGGTTAACTAGTAAAACTAATCATTAAAATACTTATAACACACACACATGATTCAATTTGATTTTTTCATTTTGGGATGGTTACAATACGACTCAATTTGATTCTCAGTTCGAATAATATAAAACCTTCGTATCATTTTAATTAAAAAATAAATACAGTTAAAATCAAATATTTTACTATTTATGTAACATCCCTATACTCATTCATTAGCATTCTCATATGAACACACCCATTGCATAAATGTCCCTATACTCATTCATTAACATTCTCATATGAACACACCCATTGCATAGATGATTTACAATATCATATGAACATATGCATTGCATAAGTGACCATTTAGATATGTGTATTTGGATAAGCATGATGAAAACACTTATACCATTGCATTTAGGGCACTTGAATATAGATGTGCATGACAAATTATCTTATGTTATGTGCATGTTATAATATCTTAAATAATGTTGATTTGAAACTTATTAGAAGTAGAAGGAGCATGTGGGAATTATTAGTGGGACAAAGGTGATAAAGGAGTGAAGAAGAGGGATAAAAGAGGAAAATTGAGCTTTCAACCAATCATAACGAGCCACCATGATTTTATCTTATTAGAATAGGAATACAAATTAATTTTTTTTGTTTCCTTTAGAAGTATATTAAAGAGAAAAAAATGTGAGAGGCAGTAAAAGAAAGAGAGAGGTAAGAGAAAAAGAAAGAAAGAAAGAAAGGAGAAGAAGAGGAAGAATCAGTAAGCTATCTAGGTAGAAACCCTAAGTTAAGTGATTTTATATTCTTTTTATATGAAATTCCTCTCTTGTAACATATTAAACATGCATAAATAGTAAGAATTATGGAGTAATTATAGCTAAAGCTCATGCATGGAAGTTGTTAAAAGTATAAGAGATGCAAGTGTTGATTGTGTTGGTTTTATTGTTAGAGCATATTGTTGCATCTATGATTTCATAACCTTAGAAGTGGAATTAGGAAAAGTGGAAAACATAAAATTTATAGATTTATGCCTTATATAAATTCATAGTAAAACTGTTTTTCTCAATATGGTGTCTGTAAAGAGCTATGGCTTCTTCATTATAATTGGTTCATAACCTACTGAAATATCCTCAGGGTCTTGATCACATATTTTGATGACCTTTTGTACTTATTTCGACAAAGTTCAAAACATGAAAGTTATAGATTTATATTCCCTCTAAATGTTGTTAAAATAATTTTACTTAATTTGTTGTGTGAGAAGAGATATTGCGCTTTAATTGTGATTGACTGTGAATCTGATGAAACATGCTCAACCTATTAATTCTGTTTACCCAAAATTCGATGGCCATAGAATAGGAATTAGATAATGTGAAAAAAAAAATGAAATTTGTAGAGTTATGTATCATATAGATGCTTGTAAAATAGTTTTGCTAAATATATTATGGGTGAGGAGATATTGCTCCTTCATCATGATTGATTCTCAATAAGTTGAAACTTGCTCACCCTAAGATTTATCATTTATTTTGATGATCTTATAGATTGAATTAGACAAACTAAACAAAATATTCTTTTATGTTGTGTAAGACTGGTAAATCATTTTTTCAATCGAATTTGTACAATTTGAGATATGGCTAAGATTGTATGACCTGATTAGATTGTGGTCACATTAAAATAGGGCAAAATTCAAAATTCATCGTATTCTCTATAGGTCTTTATATTGACTTGAATTTTGACTATGTTGTATTATTATGTGCCTAGTTTATGTAAAAAAAAAAATCAAGTCATTTGAATAAATAAGAGTTATTGCAATGAGAGTGTAGCAAGGTCAGTCTATCATACAAGATAATAAACATAAATACTAGATTTACTTTCATAGAGCATGACCATAGTTGCATACTAAGCATACAAACTCATTTTGACATATTTATAATCACGTATGTATCAAATGTTAAGATATCAATATATTGAGGAAGGCCAAAAGAGAGGTTCAAACCTATTATAAAGGTTGATTGTATCAAAGGTGTGTAAAAACCATAATTAAATTCTAATGTGTATATGTGATGATTTTAAGATATGATTGTGCTCTATTATGTATATATGTGATTGAGTTGTGAAATTTTATATGCGAATATAAGTCCAATAAAAATTATATGATTTTAATGATTATTTGTTATACCATTGTGAATGAACATTTGCATATGAAACTAAAAGGATGTTGTGACCAGCTTGTCAAACACT
Source organism: Omphalea diandra (assembly GCA_949677035.1). Taxonomy (NCBI): domain Eukaryota; kingdom Viridiplantae; phylum Streptophyta; class Magnoliopsida; order Malpighiales; family Euphorbiaceae; genus Omphalea; species Omphalea diandra. The sequence goes on from CATIWR010105830.1 coordinate 6,203, forward strand.
TGCAAATCACTTTTCAAAGGAACCAATATGTCATATTATAACACATATTATTGATAAATTGAATTGCATGCTATATGTTGGCCAACAAAATCAAATATCACTTGAACCACATGATTTCTTGAAACAGCGTTTGCTTTACAAGTTCGTGAAAAAAATCAATCAATCTATTACATTTGCACTTGCATAGTCAGTTTCTGTACTTGTCATGTATCGTAATGATACTTGATTATTGGTTGTGTTATTAGAATCTGATTATTATTTTTATTTCATTAATTCACGACTCACTAAATCACAATTTTTTCAGATAGTGAAACATAATGTATACGTTATTTAGAGCATAAATTTTTACATATAGATACATAAAATATAGATCATCGACTGAATTTTAACTCTCTTTATATGTCATGTACATGTACCTAGATAGACACCAATTCATATTCATTAACATTAAATGAATTGTACTTAACAATACATACATTCAATAAGGAGATTGATATGCCTTTTTGATTTTGTATGAATAATATTTTAACCTTTATATATATAAATACTTAGATATGAATATCATCATGTTTAATAAATAAAAATAAGTGTTACTAGTTATATCCAAAATTTCCAGTTCCGATGTGTCTAATTCAGAAACGAGTTTTGTCATTGTCTTGCCAAACCTTTGAGTGCGTTGAGTTTTGTCATTGTCTTGCCAAACCTTCAAGCGCGTTTCCAAGTATCTAGACGAAGAATAACATTGTCCCTCCTCTTAAATCTGCAATTACGGCTTCAAATCTTCATGCCACTGTGTTGAATTATGGTGGCTCATTTGATATCCCACATCGGGGAAATAACAAAGGGAAGAGAGTTCTTTTTGTTATAAATAGAGTCATATCCTACATCGGAAATAGACTAAAAGGGTCGGAGGTTGTTTTGTTATAAATAGAGCCTTAATTCCTTTAGTTTAATCATCCTAAAATTGTCTACTCATCTCTTAGGCAATTTTCAATATTTCTCCTTCTTTTGTAAAATTTCATTTTGTAGTCTTTTTCTTAGTGAAATATAATTTTGGTAGTGTCCGAGGACGTAGGCATAATTGGTCGAACCTCGTTAAATTCTGGTGTTCTTATTTTGTCTTTATTTTCAATATGCTGTTAAATTACTACTAGGGTGATTCTGTCTAAAGAGATTGGGTTTTAAGTGGGACTACTTGTGACCCCTCCAATCTTTTCTGGGAATCAACTATAGTGTGGTTTTACAGTACAATCTTTCACTTTCTATTCACCTATAAATTTATTAGGTGAATTTGGTGGGTGAAATATTACCCTTATTCCACAACATTAATAGCATTGCGATAGACAGTTTAGCATATTCTCTTTTGTGATTAGTAGAAGAAAAGAACAAGATAATTCTTCATTTTGTTAAATGCTAACGTTAAGCAGTTCAAACCATATATATTGACCATGTCATGAGTTCAAATCACGTATATAAACAACTCTTGCATGTAAGAGGAATGATATGTCTCCATCTAATGCTCATCAGTATCAAGAAAGCAGGAAGACTTTGTTCGTTCCTGAGTGGTTATACTCAACGTGTCTTCTTCTTCATACAAGTACCTAACAAGAAGCATGTGGTGTTTGTTCTACAACTAATCTTTACAAGTCAATGCCTAGAACTCACATTAGCACATTATAAAATCTGAACAATAATGCAACACATTACACAACCAATACCACCACAACAGAAACTCCTACAATTGCCATGAGAAAGGTAGCAGGAAAATCTTGTTTCATTCTTTTTTTGCTCCGTGTATCTTAATATTCCGCTGTAGGCCACAAAAAATCACTCAAACATCAAGCACCATGCAAGAGGTTTGTCCTGTACTATCTCGACCTCCTATTTGATGGTAAAGATGTAGCCAATTCAACATCTGCAAGAATCACCAACGCAACTAAGCTCGGCGACTACATATTCGGTATGATGGTCGTTTTTTATGATCCTGTGACCTTAGACAAGAACCTTCTTTCTCCTCCAGTTGCAAGAGCACAAGGGTTCTATTTCTTGACAAAAAAACAGAATACAATGCCTGGTTTAGCTTCACATTGGTGTTTAACTTCACCTGACATCAAGGTACCCTTAACATCATGGGTGCAGACTTCATGAACAAGGAGGCTAGAGATCTTACGGTGATTGGAGGGACAGGAAATTTTTTCATGTCCAGAGAGATTGCCACTATCCAGACTGATGCGACTGAGGGTATCAAATACTTTAGCCTTAAGATGGATATTAAGTTATATGAATGTTGTTAAGTTAGAGAAAGTACTAAATAATCTCTCTTCGATTTGGAAAATAAAAGAACTATATATCATTCTAGTGCGCAGTGTCCACGGTCCTATATATCATTCTTAACCTTGAGTTGAGGTTGCCAATTGTTATTGTTTCCTAGTCCTTTGTCTTCGTATCAGTAAATAATAATACAGGTCGGCATGATTCAATGTATTACTTGTTTCAGAATCAATCAAGTTCATTTTAGATTCAACAAGGCCTTAATTTAAAAGATGCTGCTTGAGTCGTGATATCTACAGTGATATAATGCATCACGTCTGTTTGGCTAATAATATATATTTTTAAATTTTATATATAATTAAATTAAATATTTATTATTTTATATATTTAACAGTATTAATTTTTATATATATTTTTTCCTTTTATTATAATCATATATTAAATTTGAGTGGCCAAATACAATTTAACGGGGCAATATTATCATAAGACTGTGTTTGACTACTTTAAAATTAATATAATTATAAAAATTAAAAATGAATACAGAAATTAATACACAAAAAAAAAAAAAATCAGGCATGACATATTACACCATCTATCTTTCTCTCATTTTCAGTTGTGTTCCGTATTATATTATATCCAACTTTAGAGGCGATAAACGGGTCAGGATTATTCTGGGAATGCATCATTTTGGATCAAATATTATATTATTTTTGGATTGAGTCGAGTTTGAATCACTCAGGCTTTGGGTAGATTTGGATTATCTATCAAATTGGTATAAATAAAAGATTTCGAATCAAGTTTCACGTTTACCCTTAAAAACGATATTTTCCATTGAGTCAGATAATTTATTATTCACTTTTTAAACCATATTTTTAAATTTTCTATTTAGATTTTTTTATTATTTATGCAATATTTTTTCATAATTTATTAAGAAAAAAATAATTTAATTTAAAAAATTATTTTTAATCAGATATATTACACATAAAAAGAATTTGATTAAATTTTTATCTTTATTTAAATACTTAATAAATTAAATAAAACTTATTATTAGCAAATAATTATATATAATAAAAATGAATAAATAAATTAAGTGCACATAAAATTAAAAATACATAAAATATTATTTTAAATTTTAAATATTTTTTAATAATTTAAATTGAATTGACATGCAGAAAAGATTCTTACTAGTGTTTCAAATTTACTCTCAAAAATAATATTTCAAATTGAATTTTTTATTATTCACTTTTAAAAAAATCTATTTTCAAAATGTTTATTTGAATTCTTTATTGTTTATATAATATTTTCTTATAATTTGTTAAGTAAATATTTTTTTAAAAAAATTATTCTTTAATCAAGTAGATTTTATCTAAACAGAATTTAATAAAAACATTTTACTTTCGTTTAAATGTTTAATAAATTAAATATAATTTTTTTAAGCAATGAGTATACATAAAAAGTAACAATTAATTTAAGTTCATAAGACTTAAAAATAAAAAAAATATATTTTTAACCTTAAATAAATTTTAAATAAATCAATAATTTAAAGTAAATTATTTGAATCGATTCAGGATTGGATTAGTATGGGATCAATTTAAGTTGACCCGCAGATTGAACTTGCATTAAATTGGATTTAACTCAAAAATTTCAAGTCATTTTAGATTTTTTTAAATCAAATTCAGATTAATTTTTTAAAGTTCATTCAATTTGAATTTTCAAACCAAAAGCATTCAGTTTAAATTTTTAAATCAAATTAAGAACTCTCACTCTGTCGAACTCTTATTTAATTCAATATTAGATGCACGTATCATATACTAATTCTATAAAACATCATTATATCCCACGAGGAAAGGGTTTTTTTTTTTTTTTTCTGTTTTAATTTCAGTCAAGTTATTACGGATTAGTTTTCTTGTCGCATGTCGGTAAGTACATTTGTGAGATCCAACTCCGTAGAGAAAACTAGTTTTCAAGATCAAGGAAGACATCATCAATGAAAACTGCCGTAGCTTTTTGCCCCACTGGTTGATTTTTTTTTTTTTTTTTTTTTTTTTTCACTCGAAGCCCACTTGTTAATGCAATCACATCAGACCATTAATTTAATTTGTTTCATGGCACAAATCAAATGGCTAAATATAAGTAATGATGATATAATTGAATCAATCACCTTTTATTTTACTGATATATGAGTGAAATTTCAAATTTTAATTTTAATTGGAATTAAATTAATCTATATAACTGACTGTCTCCGTGAAATTTATCCATCATAAAAAAATAATACAGTGTGAACCTTAAAAACAACCAAAATATGGTTCATCCGCTCCAGCCCATTACGTCTCTAATGATCCTTAATTCATGAAAAAAAAAAAACAAAATAATATTTGGCTTGTGTAACAATTATATATGATGAACAAATTGAATCCAATGAGTTAGGATTGTGTTACTTTTAATTTGAATTATGTCATCGGATCAATGTATAAAAAAGACCTTGGATTATTATTGATCTTTTTTAAATTTTGGATCAAATCGCTTATAAATTAGTTTTTAAATAATTTAAATTAGATTGATTCATAGACCAAATTAAGATAGTCATTTTGAATTGATCTATAAATCAAGTTGAATAATTTTGAGTCTCTTTTAATTTTAAATTAATTTTTTCAGATCATATCAAAATTACCACTCTAATAAAAATATAATGAAATTGAAATATAGTGCCTTAAATGAAGAAATCGTTCATTTTTCCACACGTTTGGGATATGAGATTTCATTAGATAAAAATTAATCAAATAATTATTACAGGATCCAACTAAGCATGTAGCTCTAATATTAAGTATTATATCTCAAAAAGATTATCACTTTTCATTTTTCACATTATTTAAAAAAATACATTTAATAATTTGCCAATTCAAAATTTATAGTACATTTTATCATCTATTCTCTCAATTATATTTAACGAAAAAATAAATATATTTTATCTAATTTAATAATTAATGAGGATAAATTAGAAAAATATTGATTATAAATATTTTTAATTTAAAGAAAGTGAACATGTATTATGAGATATCAAAAATAATAATAATAATAATAATAATAATAATAACAGCAACTTTTTTGAAAATGAAAGAAATATTAGTATTTTTTAACTAACTCCAATATTAATGAAGTAACTGAATAGAAGATAACTGTGTTATGAAATCGTATGACACATTGCTGCCAATATACGTAGCTTTTAAAGTAGAATATTAATTTTTGATTTGAACTCGAATTCATATGCATTCATCTACAAAATAATTAAAATTCACTGAATCTAAAAGACAACTTAAAAAATGAAATAAAAATTTGAATCAAACATATGATTTGATCTATGAATTAATTTGAAATGATTCAATATATGGACCAATTTAAATAATTAGACTTGCAGATTGAGTTAATTTACTCTATTTATATTATTAAATATTTAAATTTTTTTAAAATTAAAATTAAAATTTTATTTATTTAAAAAATTAAAATTATAAGTGATTTGATGTGATTCAAAATTTTAGAAATGATTGAATTTATCTCTATATTTTAATTTAATAACTCAATCTATACAATCTAAAGTAATTCAATTTAAATCTGTTCTAAAAATATAACTCTAAATTGATAATAATAATAATAATAATAACTTAATATTAGGTTTCTATGTATTTGAAAATACAAATAATCATGTTTGGACAATAGCATGATATATCCCATTACCATCAGACCTCACATGACATGCCCATTATGCAGTAGGTATAATCGTTAGAAACAACAACTACAAATTTTACTTCTTGATTGATCAGTTCACTAATGCCAAGTTCAGCGGTGGACTCTAAGGTGGGAGGGGAAAAATATGCTTATATAATTGAGAACGGGTTACCTACCTTAACCAAACACATGCATTTACAAATACACTCCTCCATCCATTTCAAAATAGATACAATTTTATAGAAAATTTTACTTCTTGATTGATCAGTTCATTAATGTCAAGTTTAGCGGTGGACTCTAAGGTGGGGAGGAAAAATATGCTTATATAATTGAGAAATGGGTTATCCACCTTAACCAAACACATGCATTTGCAAGTACACTCCCTCCATCCATTTCAAAATAGATACAGTTTTATAGAAAATCTTAACTCTTGATTGATCAGATCACTAGTATCAAATTCAGCGGTGGACTCAAGGTGGGAGGGGACAGGGGGAGGAAAAATATGCTTATATAATTGAGAACGAGTTACCCACCTTAACTAAACACATGCATTTACAAATACATTCCTCCATCTATAGTTTTATAGAAAAATTTTTTATTTTATAATGCTTAATATTTTATTTTATAATATTTAATATTTTATAATTATTTATAAATATTAATTATTTTTTTAATTTCATCATTTTTTATAATAATTAATTTTTTAAATATATAATACTTTATAAAAAATAATATAATATTTTATTTATATAATAATACTTATTAAATATATATATATATATAAATCTTAAATAATATTTATTAAGAAATTGAAAAAATATTAATTTAATTATATTATTTTTTATAATAATTAATTTTTTAAAAATGTACAATAATTTATACTCTTGTGATTCCGAGTTCGTTAGACAACTCTTAAAAAAGGAAATTTTAAGGAACAGAGCTACATCATCTCCATTGGGACATGTTAACATTGAGACCACCACCATTATATTATTGAAATTAATGCCTATGGCCTAGCCCCACGAATCAACGACCAGTATTTATTACAAAGCAAGCTGATGGCTACAAGATATGTAATAGCTCTCTAGTGTTTTTAAAATTATATTTTAATTCGGTTGATTTGATTTAATAAAATAATTTTTAATTTTTTAAAAAATATAATATGATAAAGCACAGATGCACACCATCCAGAGATGCACCATCTCTTTTGGTATATGTTAACATTGAGACCACCACTATTATATTATTGAAATTATTGACGCCTATGACCACCGGTGCTTATTTCAAGGCAAGTTGATGGCTAAAAGACATGTAATCAGACGTGTAGCTCTCTAATGTTTTTAAAATCATATTTCAACAAGATCGATTTTATCTAATAAAATAATTTTTTAATTCTTAAAAGAAATATAATATAATAAAATAATAAAAATTATTCATATTCATACGAGTGAATAATATATTTTTATTTTATGACGTGACAATTAAGTTATTAATTATTTGTTTAGTTCCTTCAATTATATGTTTAACTAGATATAGAATTTTTCACATAAAAATAATTTTAAAATTTCAAAATTTGTTTTAAATTTTGGTCTTAGCTAAATTTATAAACTTTTTAACAATTATATCCAATTTATAATTTTAGTAAAACTTGAATAACCTATCTCATGACTTAATAACACATTAGATTAGATTTTAAAACTCATGGGATCTACTAAACACTAATTCTTAAAAATCAATTCAATATGTCATTTATGTCATAAGATATATCATTAAATTTTGACAAAAATTATAAATTGATTATCAAAAAATTTATAAATTTGATTAAATTGAACAAAACTTAAAGAATTGGACATAATCGTCAAAACTCATAAAAGTTTAGATTTTTTTTTTTTATCAACAAACCAAAGTTTAAGAATATAAAAAATTCTTCATATTCGTAATAGTCAATATTTAGTTCATTATATAATAAGAAAAATAATAAAAGAAAAAAGTGAAATTATGATTTTTCTTATTTTCTATGAAAAATAATATTATTATTGAGATTTATTATACTAATTCATTATAATTTGTTTATTTTATTATTTTATATATTCAACAATATTTTTTATAAAATAATAATAAATTTTAATTATTATTTATATATTAATATTTAATCATTCAACTAATTAACTAATTATTTAATAAAAATAAATATTAAATTTATTTAAATTTAGTATTTCAATGCTTATCAAATAAGTAATTTAAAGTTTTTAAAAATTTAATAAGTAAAATTATCTAATTAAAATTTTATAAATAAAAACATTAAAAATTATAAAATAGATAATTAAAAAATAAAGCTTAAAAATAACATATACATATATTATCTATTTTAGAATATATTAGTTATTTAAGTTTGTACATATTTTTGTATTGTATATTTTTAAACTTATTAGTATTTATAAATTTATTTTGAATAATATATTAAAGTATTGCCTTTGCAAGATATAATTAATTTAACTCAAATTCAATTTGAAATGAGTGTTTGTTATTTGTCAAGTAATTATTTTAGTAACATAATATTTTTAGTATAATATATTTTTATTCTACATTGTAACAAGCTATTGATTAAATATTTAATTTCATTTTATATATTAATTACTATTAGTAAATTTCTCATATATGAGTAAAAACTTTTTAAGATATGCATATATACATGACTAATAACTTTTTAAGATATACATATATACATGAATAATAATTTTTTTACTATTCTTAAACTATCATTAGTGAATTTATGATAATATCACTCAGGTTTATTATCTTTAAGTTAAATTTTTAAGATTTAAATTATATCATTCAATGGTGATATTATTTTATGACTTGAGATAGTGAGATTGAATCCGTTGAAACATAATTGACTAAAAAAATTAAAAATTGTATAGATCTAATAACATAAAAGAATAGATTCCAATTTGATAAAACCCTAAAAATTAAAGGATTTAAAAAAAATTGAATAAAGTATATGTATAAATTCAAATTTAAAATTTTTATATTTTATTAAAATAAAAAAATATAAATGAATAATTCAAATTTAATCAAATTAATTAGTCAAGTTTTTTTTTGTCAAATTTAACAAAATAGTACCAGAACAATAAAATTATTCAGTAGGACAAATTTAAAAAATTTAATCAGATAAAATAAAATTTCATCAATTATAACAAAAAAGTTAGAGGACTAGTGGGAACATTTGTTGCACTGCTCCCACAATGGCTCCGTCTCTAGCAATGTTTTTATATGAATATTATATGTTAATATGATTTTAATTAATTTTTATAAAAAATATTTTTTATCATATCCTTAAAATTTAAATGAAAAAATAATATATTTTTATTCATAATAAATAAAATTTATTAATAAAATATAGATAATTACAACGCATCTTTTAAATTATAAATTTGCTATCGATTTTGATTTTTGTCAAACTAAAAATCCCACGACTACCTCTGAGCCAGCTCAATAATAATTGAGTACTCTTCATATAATAGAAGGTCTAGAGATTGGTTTAAACTTTAAATGCTAACAATTTATTCTTCTTTAAATAGACCCAAAATAAAATTGAATAACTAAAATGCTAAGTGCCTCATAAAGACAAGGGGAGACCAAAGTCTTGAATTTGGATATCTGCTTAGAACTACATGGTGCACATGGAAAAAGTTTGGCACCACATAGTGCGCAAGGAAAAAGTTTGGTACCATTTTGTTGCTTGTGTTAGCAATATTGTGCTATAAAATTTTTTAAAAATTGTATTGTTTTATTTAAAATTTAAATATTAAAAATATTTGTTATTATTTTATTATATTATATTTTTTAATTTTTTAAAAATTTTAAAAAATTTAAAAATTATCATTTTAAATTGGATTAATCAAACTGATCAAATCAATTAAATTGAGAATTGATCAATTTGACTAATTTGATAACTGACCAATTTAATCTCTTATACAATTTTAAAAATATCGGTTTGAATGCTAACAATTTATTCTTTAAAAATCTCTCACTGACCCAAAATATAAAATTGAATAGCTAAATGCTGGGTGCCTCGTAAAGACAAGGGAGAAATCAGCTCAGGACAACATAATCACTGGGCACATGAAAAATTTTGGTATCATTTTGTTGCCTGTGTTAACAATATGATGCTATAAATGTCTCTTATCATTTACACTTACGCGGAGTCTTAGATTCGATTTTTCTTTATCAATTATTATGATACAAAAATTTTCATTAATTTAATTAAAATTAAAAAATGACTATTTACTATTATATTATTCATAATATTAATTTGATTTCTCTCATAAACTCAAAAACAGATCATTAAATTGTGAATAATATGAGAATAAGAAATAAAAATAAAAGTTTTTTTTATTATTATTCATTGGAATTTTGAAAAGAATAAAAAGGCATTGAATTTAGTGTAAATATTTAGCACTATGAAAAAATCTACTTCTCCATTGACCTAATGGAAAACTCCTACCTACATTGTAATGAAATGAGAAAAAAAAAACAGGATGGGAATTATAACTCAGTCTATCTAATCCTTATGTTATCGAGATAAAATAGATTCATAATTAATAAGTGTAACACTGATCATTCTTGCTGTATGTGTAATTAATTTATAGGAGCATTTGGTAACCGCTAACCACATTTCCACAGCGTCCAATCATTTTCTTTTTAATCGTAGGAATGAAGCTATTCATCAGCAATGACAAGTAGGTCAAAAAAAAAAAATAAAAAAAGATAAGGTCCCGTCACCATTCAAATTCCACCAATGATGCCTTTAAAGCCAAGCTTAAAAAATTTATCATATACCATCTAACTAAATCAACAGTATAAGCATACCCTATATAATGGAGCTAGTCAAGCATTTCTCTTCTAACAATTAATTATTGTTGCACCAACCCTTTTCATAGCCTAGCAAAAATGAAGGCAAAGAAGCTAATGTTTGCTCTCTTCTTTTTCTTCTTACTCTCAAAACCCTACGCTTCGCCCTACCAAAAAATTCGAGTTCTTAAACCTTGCAAAACATTAGTGTTTTATTTCCATGACATTATTTACAATGGCAAGAACTCCAAGAATGCAACTTCTGCTATAGTAGGTGCTCCAGCTTGGGCCAACAAGACAATCTTGGCTGGGCAGAACCATTTTGGTGACTTAGTTGTGTTTGATGACCCCATTACACTAGACAACAATCTACATTCGACCCCAGTAGGACGTGCACAAGGGATTTATATTTATGACAAGAAAGAAATTTTTACTGCTTGGTTAGCTCTTTCTTTTGTTTTTAACTCCACTGAGCATAAGGGTAGCATCAACTTTGCTGGGGCAGATCCCTTGATGAATAAAACTAGAGATATATCGGTTATTGGAGGTACAGGAGATTTCTTTATGACTAGAGGAGTGGCTACATTGATGACTGATGCATTTGAGGGTGAAGTTTATTTTAGGCTTCGTGCTGATATTAAGTTGTATGAATGTTGGTGATTAATTAACAAGACCAGTATCTGAGTGTGGTTCAATTATTTGTTTGTTGCTTTATCTTTTTTTTTTTTTTGGGGGGGGGGGGGGGGGGGAGGGTTGTTGTTCTAGCTTCGCTAATAACTCTTAAATCCAGATTTCCTTTACCCGAAAGAGTTTCATAAATGGAATAATTTTACGAGGGTTTTGTCTTCCTTGGCTTTTCTTTCATTTTCTTTAATTACTTGTATTTATCATCATCATCATCAAGCGAGGGTATCACTCTTAGCTACTTGCTATTGAATTCGGAAAAATTGATATCTTAGTATTGGTATGGTAGACAATAGTAATGTAACTTTTAGATCATTTTGATATTTTTATTGATATTGATATAGAATTTATTTATAAAAATATATAAAGTGAATGAGAATACTGAAAATGAACAAATAATAGTAATATCATATATTTAATAATTAAAATTAAAATTGATTTATTATAGTTGTTATTATTATCAGAATCATATTTGGATGAACAGAATTATTTTTATGAATGCAAAAAATGAATGAAACAAATGCAAAAAATTATCAAAAAAGATAAAAAAAAATGAACTTTAAACGATAAAATTTTATACTGCATTTGAAAAGAGAAAAGCCAAACAAGCTCTTAAGGTGAAATTAATTTAGATTATATTTTTTTAATTGGATTACTTTGAATTATAGGTGAATCAGGTCAAATCATCATATCAACATGTAAAAAAGAAATTTAAATTATTTTTTAATTTTGAATCAAATTGAATTTCTCCATACAAGTTAGAGTTGAATCATAAATTATTAACTTTAGTTAAAGAAAATCAATGTTTAATGATATTAAACTTGTCTTTAGAGTTATAAGATTTAATTTGAGTTTCAGCTTAATTGAAACTAAATTAAGTAAAAGGAAAAATTAAGAGGATAACATATGCTAAGAGTTCTAATTTATCTCAATTGACTCCAGAGTACATTAACCGATATAACTTTCATTTTAAGCAAAAAAACAGAGCACATAACTACCAATTATGTCAAAGAGAGTTGTTGATGAATCCCATCACCCCTGTGAAGAACATCTCTCTCTCTCTCTCTCCCCCCTAGTTGGTAGGTACGTAAGGTTGGGGCACCATTGGTCCATGCACGTGCTTCAATCACTTATATGATATATATATATATATATATATATATATATATGCGGCAGTATTACACGTTATCCAGTCTGGCCGATGCTGCTGCTCATCTGTAATTAATTATTGATGTACGGAAGGTTCAAAAGTAAGGGTGTCCACTTCGTTGGAGACTATGCGCATCACTGTTTGCACGTGAAAGTGCAGATAGTAAAATCGTTTGCGATTGGTTTCAAACTCGATAAAAGGCTTCAATGATTAAAAATATTTTTCCTGCTACAAAATAATTGAAATTCAAGAAGAGAAAAAAAAAATAAAAAGGTTTTGAGTTGAAATTGTTAAAGCTCATGAGACCTTATGTAATACTTAACCGAAATTAATACCAGTACCATATTTCAAAACTTGTTTTTACATTTTTCCATATTAAAGAGAGACATATTCAATATTTTTAAAATTGAATTAGTCAGTAAATTAATTGATCATTTTTTTATTGGACCGATTTGCCTGATCTAACTTAATATTTTAAAATAAAAATTATGAAATATATTAATATATACTAATAATATCTAAAATAAAAAAATAATAATTTCAGAAAATTGATAGCATCTAATCAACCAATTAATTCTTCAATTTTTAATTTTACTAATTCAATAGATCAATCCAGTCTGATTTTTAAATCGTTGGAGATAACACAATTCAATTTTTCATCCGTGATCAATCATAAGCACATATATTTCATTGAATATTAGTTTTGACGTTTGTAGCCTTAATATTAAACATTCCAGCTACCATTCCCTTTATAGAAACATCATCTAATTATTAGTTATTCTTTGTTTCTAATAATAGGCACGTATATTTAATTGATTATTTTCGTTTTATTGTTTGATGTTTGTAGCAATAATATTAAACATTCCAGCTACCATTCCTTTCATAGAAACATCATCTAATTATTACTTATTCTTGTTACTATTAATTTTTCTTAGGAAGGAAAAGTTAGCAAATTGGTTACTTATCAACTCTATACAGTGCATGTACATGCGTCTAATTGTGGTGTTTACCTTATACATGGTGCTTATTCGCTGTCGTCGACAGTGACACTGAATGAGATCACAAAATTTTCATTTTTAATATATCTTTTTATATTAAATTAATAAATTATATTAATATAAAATATTTATGATTAAAATCTTTATAATCTTATAAATTAAAAGAAAATTAATATTTTTTTATAATATATTCTAAACACTAGAAAATATTTTTTTTAAAAAAATATTTTTCTCATAAATGTTATTTTTTGCGAAACAAATGCCAACCTAAATGATATAATTTTTCATAATGGAAATGTAAGTTTTTTTTTTCAATTAATATGATATTAATCATTTTAGCTCTCAAAGTTCTTTTTAAAATTTCATTATTTTTATATGATAAAATAGAAATAAACATAAACTATATATATAAAATATAAAATAATAAAGTCATTAAAAATAATCTCGCATTGTTATCAATTATAAACTTAATATTATTTTTATTTGAATATAGATTTTTAATAAAAGAGTACTTATTATCTTAGACAAGAGGTAGAAGAAAGATAGTTTTATAAACCTTAGTGTATGAGATTGATAAGATCCGACGCCAACACTTATAGATTGAATAAACAAATGCACCTATCGAGTATTATATAGTATACGAGTATTGAATATTGATCTCTCAATGACTAAAAGTACTAGTATTAACTCTTTTTTTATTATATAATTGGTAAATTTAAATGAATTAATTAACTAATTAAAAACTAAAATAAATTAATTCGATAAACTAGAATAATGAAAATATGAATTAATGGAAAAAAGGTGATTGGTATGACAAATGACACCTAAATATTGAATCCCCTTAAAACTTGTGAAAAAATTAATTTTCTAACAATACAATTTAATTCAATGTTTATGAAACCGCGAAAATTCATTTGTATGTTAAAATTCTTCTCAAGATAATTAATATCTAATTCTAGGTTGATTAATTAGAATCTCTTCCTAGTTAAAACCCCTAAAATTGTATTATAATTGCCTTAAATTTCACTATTAGGTTTGACTCTAATTCAGAGGATTTATGTTATCTTATCTTTAGGGTTATGTGCAATTCCTTTTAATAGTGCTAAATCTATTCAATAACTTAATTTTTCAATCTAAGTTTAACGAATTGTATAATAAGAATCAATATTTCAGACATATCAATCTAAGGAGATAAAAAATAAATATAATTAAATTTCATAAAATAATGAAAAGATTATATTATTTAAAGAAAATCACAATTCAAAACTCATTTTATGGTGTATCATAAATGTCTAACTAATTTAGTTCATAATGAAATTACTAGCCAACATCCACATAAAAAGAAAATAAAATATAAAAGTTTTCATAATAAAACTCTTGTAGCCTCTAATTCTCTTAAAACTTGATGGATGACCAATAATTATCATATTTTCTTTGCTTCTTCTCTAGAAAAGAGAAAATAAAACAAATAAACGTTCCTCTTTTTGGAATTATTCTCTTCCTATTAATACTCCCCTGCTCTCTCTCAAAACAGGAAAAAAATATCTTCCTCCACCATTTAGGAAAAACTAATAATAAATCATCTTTTAGGATAAGACCTCGTGAGCTTTCCAAATACTGCACGGATTCTTTCCCAATTGACTTAGGATATGAATGAAATTATGTATGAAAAATATTGAAATTGGTCCCTAAACTATCAAATTTTTGTTTAATTCATGAACTTTTGAAACTGCACAATTTTACACAGAAAACTTTTATAATTCATCAACCAGTTCCAATTTCTAGGATTTTATATAAAATCACAAAATACAAGCCAAAAGTGAGATATCATCTAGTATTTTTTTCTAAATTAGACTCAATTAACAATAAAACTAGCACTAAAAATACTAAAAATAAAGAATTATTAGGGATGCATGAGATTAACTACATATAAGACTTAGCCAAATTATAGAAAAATGAATAAAAATATAATGGTTATGTTGTATACGAGTGCAAGTCTTCCAAGTGTAAAATATCAAGAGAGCTGCATCATCATGGGTCATCCCCTTCTTCTTGGAACCATTAAAAATACATAAGTGCCACCTTATTATTATCTCACAGTGGAGAGTGAAGAATGGTAGCATTCATTTAACATATTTGCCTTTTGGTTTGTATCTCCAAATTGAAAACCTACAAGTTGCTTGCCTATCAATGAAAACGATGAAGGATTACTCTTTCAAATTATTATTCAAATGGCATAGATTATTCTTGTATTAGTGAAAATATAAATTTGAGTCTCATGTCGAACCCTACCTACGAGACATGTGCATAACACATTTTTACCTCTCTCACTATCAGTCTCCACCTTTTTCCCCGCCCTTTAGGCCCCTGATCCATACAAGTGCTTTTCAAGCATTATATTTCTTCATCGACTTGTAGAATTGAATTTGCGAGGTAATCTTCATAATTAGCCACATATTTATGTTGAGTTTTGTGTTGACTTGATCATGCCCTTTTTTAACCTTTATTCACTCGGATTTCATTTTATTTTATTTTTGTCTAAGTTGAGATACAAGTTGTTTTTCCAAGATTAGAATTCAAGCGTTTAGTTTTTCTTGTTCCCCCTTCATTTGAATGCTAATGCTCTATTCTATGTGTTATTCTGCTATGTATTACATTTTAAGATTTGTGAACTTCTTTGTATAGAGAATAATGAATTTGTTATTTATTACTGAAGGCAATTTACCTATTTATACATAAGAGTGCATGTGATGTGATAAATACGAAGTAAATGGGATAAAGGGGTAAATACAAATAAATACAAAGTAAATGGGATAAGAGATAAATACAAAATAAATGAGATAATGAATAAATATAAATAAATATAAAATAAATAGGATAAGAGATAAATACAAAATAAAACAATAGATATCCGTAACACCCCCCTTCTTCAAGCCAATGGAGAGCGAGGGATCAAACGAAGTTTGTTGCGCAAAAATAGAAATCGAGCAGTAGACCGAGGCTTAGTGAGTATGTCAGCAACCTGGTCTTCTATGGTAATGAATCAGATTCGAAGTTGACCTGTTGCAACACATTGACGCACAAAGTGGTAGTCAAGCTCAATATGTTTCGTTTGAGTGTGAAACACGGGACTGGAGGTAAGATAAATGGCACCTATATTGTCAAACCAAAGGGTAGGCAGTGTAGAAGAGGAAAGGGAGAGAAGGCAAGTGAGGCAGTTCTGTACAACACTGATTCACGTGGTAGAGAATAATTGGTAAGATCGACTAGAAGGTTAAGACCAGGTATGGATGAGGATAGAGGTTGAATGAGAGAAGATGAGGATGGAGGAGAATGAGAAGGAGATGAGGATGAAAAAAGGATAAGAGCAAAAGTGTTTCGGTTATGGTTGGATTGAGATATAGACGAAGAGGATTGAGATGATGAAGCAGAATTTGAATTGTGATTAGGATTAGGATTAAGATGAGAAGGAGGGAAAAATGGATTTGATGAGAGTGATATTGAAGTTGGATTAGAATTAAGAGAAGTGGTCGAAAAATTAGGATAAAGATTAAGATTAGGATGAGAAGTGGTACTATCAATATTACGATATACCACAACATTAAACTTAGAAGCAGACAGTGTGCATCCGACGACAGCTAATTAATCAACAAACGATTTGGCATGATGAAGATACTGAGACATGGTCAAATCATTTTTCTTGAGTTTTTGCAACTCAATGTGGAGCTAAAGCTAGCGATTGTGAGAGATGGCGCCAAAGATACTGGCGAGTGCAAACCAAATCTCATGAGAGGATGTCATACCAATGATATAGGGATAGATCTCCTCTGATAGAGAAGAAAACAACCAACAAAGAAGCATTTGATCCTTCTAAAACCACTGTTGATATGCAAGATTAATGATTATTTCAAAAGAGTTTTCGGGATTAGCTATGGTGGGGGCAGGTTTGGGAGTTGTTCCATCAACGAATCCCATCAGGTTTTTGGTAGTTAAGTAAAGGAAGAAATTGAATTTTCCAAGAAAAATAATTTTTGCTTGTAAGTTTGATAGAGAAGGTATGAAAGGTGGTGGTTGGTGATTTGAAAGTAGAAGAAGAAATCATAATAAGACTCTGATACCATGTAGAGAATAATGATTTTGTTATTTATCACTAAAGGCAATTTGCCTATTTATACATAAGAGTATATGTGATGTCATAAATACAAAGTAAATGAGATAAGAGGTAAATATAAATAAATACAAAGTAAATGAGATAAGAGATAAATACAAAATAAATAGGATAAGGGATAAATGCAAATAAATACAAAGTAAATGAGATAAAAGATAAATACAAAATAAAACAATAGATATTCGTAACACTTTGCTCCTGTTCCTCATTCACATACATGTCTCTCTCAAGTTTCTCAGTCAACAAATGTAGTTTAACAACCACTTGCACTACAATAATAACCTCGAGCGAAGAAATTGATGATGATAGGTCAATGAATTTTGATTCAATCTTTTTCTTCTATCTTCTCAAAGAGAAGAAAACATTGGGTCCAAAGAAATCTGCTTCTTCAAATCTTAAAGGATTGGAACTATTGCAGCAGCCTAAAGTGATGGACCTGAATACTTGCCCCTCAAAATTTGATAGCACTAATAATAATATCTATCCAAGCTCCTCTCCACTTGATCAATTATGTAAAAAAAATTAAAATTAGAGAACCATAGTGTTCTTTAAATAATTATCAAATAAATGTAATTTCAAAAATATTTTACATTAAGGGATGATCAAAGAATCAAATAATTATGAGTTAGCCAGGTAAACTTGTGGACGTCCAATAAAAAATGACTGACAAATGTATGGCGGGCCAAGATCTTCCTCTCTAAGTGTTGTGATGCATGCAAAATATTTATTTTGTTATTTTATTTTAAAACTATTCTTATGCATGATTATTATTATTATTATTTATAGATAAAAAATTGTATATAAATCATTTTTATATTTAATTATAGATTAAAATAAATAAAAATAATTGAGACTTCATATGGATAATACCTTAAATTAAAAATAATTTTTATAAAAAATTTAGTTATTTTCAAAATAATATAAAAACGTAATAATTATATTAAGTTGTAAATTTTTAATTATTCTAAAATATAAAATTTAATTATTATAACTTTAAATAATCTTACTTTTAATAACAATTATTTTCTTAATTATTAAAACAAAAAAATAAATTTAAAGGCAAAATCTTGATCTATGTGGCCGACCAAGTAACAGGCAACATTGTGCAATTTTTTTTAGCTAGACATCCACAATTAATCTGACGGATGCAATGCTATTAGACTTTTTGACCATCTCTAAATGCAAAATATTATTTTAATTATTTTTATTTAATAATTATTTTGAGGACAGGTATAATTCTCTAATTTAAATTTTTTTTTTTTTTTTACATCTTTTTGCAAAATTTCCCTCAATTAGGCATGGAAATGCCACTTGCAGCTCCTTGGGCTTCAAATACAGATGAAGAATCATCATCACATTGCCATTTGAAGCTCATGGGGGTTCAATTGTTCACATCACAAAGGCTAAATTCAATAAGCTCGATCTCATTTTTTCCGATTGCTGCCTCACATAGTTCAGTTGCCAGTAATTCTGGGATGATAATAAAACTTATGGGCTTTCCCATTGCAACCTCGTGAACTCATCTCCATTTCTAAGTTGTCTCGGGCTGAGGGATGTGCAGGTGAGGGAGGCAGCATTGATACTGCCCATTGTCTTTCCCTTGACGGAGATCAAAATGATCACGAAGCCAGAAGCTAGGAAGAAGCCGAGGGACGGAATGCCTACTTCAAGTCCCGTAGGGTTGGTCGAAATGTTGATTTATTGGTTGCACAAAAAGGGCAAAACGTTGCGCACATTTTTGCACTTCTTATGTTGGCGGTCAAAGATTTAGTGATCAGGATTGCACTTGAGCTGCCAGAGGGAAATCAGGCCTTTGCATTTCACATGGAGGTGGTAGTCGATGCCTAGCCCAAGGATGCACGAAAAGGGTAAAAGAGAGCCTAATGTTCTGCTAAGCACATGGTGCTTTAAAACTCTGCACGATCCCAGGATGCAGAAAAGAGGCACATGGAAGCACAATATTCTGCAAAGCACTAGCACATGATTGTAACATTGGGATTATGCGCTCTATACTTGAATGCACTAAGATTGCAAGAGGACGAATGGATTTTTGTGTCCGTCATGGTGGTGGAAAGAGATGCAAGTTTGAAGGGTGTGTCAAAAGAGCCTACGGCAGCACAGATTTCTGGAAGGCACAAGGCAAAGGAAAGAGTTGCACTGTTGGTCAGAATGCGATGTTCATCCTCCTATCACTTGAGACAGCATAATAAAGTTTCCCAATATGTTTCATTAACAATATCCTGGCGTAAGGGAAACATTAACTATACTGGTTGCTGATCTATTTGATGAACAAGATTAAGGACAATTCAGAGATGAGTAACTTCCGGTGTCTTGAAAGACAGCTACATGTTGATTACTAATGCATATAAAGGGAAGGGTATTTCAGGTTGGTGTTGATATTAGGTTGCACAAACTAGCTTTTTGAGTGTTATTTGAAGGGAAGTGTGTTTCAGAGTTGGTGTTGATACAAAACATACCAATTAATCTTTGTTAATTCTAGGATTAGTTGGTAACCTGTCGAAAATTTAAGATTTGATATGGTTAATGCTTGGCAATTACTTGTATTCTACCAACGAGCCGTTGTTTTAGTAGTTCTGAAGCCTTCTTCAAAATCGAGCTAAATTCATTTACAAAAAATGAAGAGAAAAAGAATTAGTGTTCATTCTTGCATGCAAATGATTTTTGTATTGCTTACGTGGTGATGAATTTGTATATCTTGAACTCAAGTTAATATTGCATCATGGACTGGCTCCAACAATAATATACATGCATTTTAATATACATGTAATTTAATACCAATATATATACAAGATTAATGTATATGCATTTCAATATATATGCAGTTTAATATTAATATACATACAGTTAAAATTAAATGTACATACAATTTAATACATGTTGATATGAATCCATTAAGCAATTTAGATACAAATCATTATATAATTTGTTGGTGGTGATGACCAACACTTTAATTTGGACTCTACATAGTTGTTTTAGTGAGCTTTTGAGTATTTACAGAGTGAAAAAGATTGGGGCACAAGTCACTATAAGACAGACTTCTTTAGCTCCAAAGAAGAAAGGAATGTTAAATGGGTTAAATACTTTTACCTCTTTGACTTTTGCTCTATTATATTATTTAATCTTTTATGTTTTAAAATTATACTAAAATATCTTTACATTTTATTTATATAATATTTTATTATAATTTTTATTAAATTGATATGAAAAGTCCATAATATCCTTTATTTTTATTTAAATTTTCATTTTTCATCCACCATCAAACCACTTTCAAATAATAAAAAACACAAATTAAATTCAAAACAACAATCAAAATAAAATTGAATACAATAATCAAACAAAATCAAATTGAATTCAAATTCAACAAAAAAAACAATCTGCAAAATGCTGAGAACTTATTTTGTAATTTTTCAAACCAACAAATTCACCAAACAACCCAACTACATCATCATCATGGAAGAGAGCCATTTTTCAAATGCTATCTTTTGTTCGTTTGTTCTCTTTCTTTCCTTGCGTCGTTTCAAAATCAAACCCATTAAACTCAAAATAACCCATCAACCCTTCCTTCCCTTTCATCATTTGAAGTTCAAGCAAATAATCAAACATTCAAAGCAATGCAATCTGAAATTAAAAAACAAATTGGAAACTTATCATTAGATCCCAACAGATTTTACACGATTTAAAAAGTCCTTTCACCTTTAACAAAATATTCAAAATCGAATAAAGATTTCTGAGTTTTTCTTCTTCATCATTGATGAGGGCAACAAGGATGGATAAAAAAAAACCAAGCAAATTGAGCAAAACTCAAACTCAAAAGGCAAATTCACACAAATCCCAGTCCTTTCTAGCTTAGACGACCAAATGCCATCATCCCAACGATAACCTAGATCTGTTGGCATCATTATCACCGTCCTTTGACTTAGAGATTTCAAAATCAAACTCTTAATCACTCAACAAACATATATCAATTTCTACTATTTCTCTAATTCACATAAGCACTTGCAGGCGATGGCATGAGTGTGGCGGTCGAGGCCATCATTGTAGCAATGAATAATAATGAGGAGAAGCTCAACCAAAACCTCAGTGTAGCGCCTGAAGGGATATGAAAATGGAAGTGTTGGACAACATGAATTGCTCTTTGAAAGGATAAGTGATGGAGAAAGCGATGGTTTCAAAGTCATGGCCGGGAGGGATTGTGGACATCAATCTCTATTATCCCAAATGAAATTATATCGAAAAGAAAAGAATTGAACAATAAATTATCTTCAAATTGGTACAAGAGAAAGAAAAGTAGAGAAAGTGAAGAAAATAGGAAAGTAAGAAAGGCAATAAGGGTATTTTTGGTATTTAATCAAAACATTTTATTTATATTTTGATTTTTAGACTTAGATTAACGAAAAAAATTCAAAATTTAATGAAAGGATAATATAATTTAACGATATTAAAATATAAGATCGTTTTAATATAATTTTTAAAATGAAGAAATAAATAATTTAACGTGGAAAAACCCAGGGGATCACAGGATGTAACCCATGATATGTGATAAATAATTTCTTCATCAAGGCAGCCAAGAGAGGTAATTTTCCTGAGTCAGATAAATAGTGCATAAATAGTGTGGGCACTATACCATACACAGCTCTTCTTATCCATCTACTCTTATCATCTCCCATAAAAAATACAAGAGAACCAATGGTCTACACAGAATTTGTGGCGTAGAGAGAGATTGAGAGGGAAAAATGCGAAGCATAGCACTCTCACAGACAGTTTCTAAGGCACATTCATGGCTTCCATTTTTTAAACCTCTTGCGCCTCACTCCACCTCTATCTTTCTTTCTTTCAATTCTCTTTCCAAAAATCGCAACTTCAGGATTTTCTTGCCCAAACCATGTTTCTCCAGGTATTTCTTTCCTTGAAACTTTTCCTTCTTTTCTTTCTACTTTGTTTCATTGGTTAAGCTTCAACTCCATGCATGAAATAGTCTTTCTTTTCGGTATCCATCATGCTTTTGCTGAGGCTTTTCATTGGCTTACTTTTTTTGCACGTAACTATGCATTTTAAGATTGGAACCAATGGGATGATTTGTAATTTCTTTTTGAAATTCTCTGTGGAATTCATAGCCATGGTGCTCCACTATCTTGTAAATTTCTGAATTCTGTAATTATATTCACATTTCTCAATGTAATTTAAGAGGAAGAATAGGATGCAGTTCTCAATTTTGAGTTTGCTGTAACTGAAATTCGTTTGTAGGTATTCAAGACAATGGTGTGAGAAGCAGACTAAGGAGGCATTTAGACATGTTCGGCCACTAGTTTCCCAGAATTTGGGTAGCCTTGTAATATTTCTCGTACCCTCTTTCCTTCATTGCTTTTGCTAGTATTGTGATTTTGTTAGAAAGTCAGAGTCTTAGTTTCTGATAAGTAACACAAATTGCAAACTTGTCACGGCACGGAACCTTGTGGTGAAAATGGTCTTAATTCTCTTTGTTTTCCAGAGTGGCTAATTGATGCTTTCACTTGAATTCTCAATTTTCCTTTAAACCCAAAACACCTAGTCAATTCCTTTAAAACCAAAAATACTAATGTAATTGAGTTTTCTGCTTGTTTTATTTGTTAATAGGAGAAAGTATCAAATATGAGGGCAATTTATTGCAGGCTAAGTATATTTCTGTTATTGAATACGCTGCTGATGATACCCCTGCCTTCTTTTCATGTCATAACTATTGTGAGGGCATATTTTTCATTTTTCTCTTCTCATTCATTGGGACACTACATTTTGACACAGGAGCTTAGGGGCCTTGATGGCCCGAACTGCCAAGCAACTAGAGAATCAATACTTTGCGTTTCAGATAAATTGCCTGCAAAATATATCGTAATAAGGGAACATCAAATGGTGGCTTCCAATGCATCATATTGTGATTTGCTGAAGTTTGTGCTTCTGTTTGGGTGTTTAACACTTCAAGGCTCACATCAGGCATTTGCTGCAACAGATTTTACTAACAAATTGCAGTCTATTCGTTTTCCGGGTGACCTTGGTGACATTAGCACAGGTTTTGCTTCAGTTAGGAGAATCTCCCTGTACCTTTTACAACTGGCATTTTGTTGTGCAATCAAAATAGAAGTAATTCATTTTTCTTTTGAGTTGATCAACCATAGCATAGTAAGCACTAGTACTTTACAATAATTACCCATTTTGCAGATTTATGATTAGTTCCAATGGGATCATATTGTTCATAATATAGTAATCTTCAAGTTATCAAACATACATTATAGGAAGAATGCCATGTTATCAACATTCTTATGCAAGCTTTCTATTATGCATAATTTACCCTTTTTGGTAGCAAAACTAGATTCAGTCTACACATATGGACAAAGTATTTGAGGTTTAATTTATTCATCGTATTATTGTAAAATGAATTCTGAAGGAACACTCTTTTCTTTTAGAAGAGAAACTTTGTACAAAAATATTCACCTAAAGCAACTAAGTCTCCAATTCACTTTTTTTATTTTTTTGGCTTTGTGTTTGTGGATTACAGGCCTTCCTGCTGATATTTTTCTCAGAACTGGGAGACAAGACCTTTTTCATTGCGGTAAGAATGCCCCTTTTGGCATTTCATTATGGAACACAATTTTCAGATACAACTCTAGGACTGGGATGACCTCTGCATGTTGGAAGAATGAACCTAATAGCCATTATTTTTTTCTTTTTGTTGGAGAGCGGGGCCTGGGAAGGACAACATGTTGGCTGGAGTAGAGTTGTGAAAATTAAATTTTCTTTTCCCCCCAAGCAAGTTTTCAATTTGTCAATCAACATTAACGTCCCACAATGTCTTGGTCCATGAAGATTATGTTCTTTAGTCTATGTTTTTATTTTAATCTACTGGGGAAAATCAAAAGTTGACAAATGTTGAACCATGTCTTGAAGGATCAATAAAACTTAATATCTTTTAACTCCATACCTTCATTGTCAAGTTTCACGATGTTTCTATTTCATTAGGTGTAGAACCTCATTAGTGCCCCATTGAAGATTAAAAGTTTGGAAGAAATATCTCAAAGTTAATGTGGATGTTTTGTGTCTTGCGCAGGCACTTTTAGCAGCTAGGAATTCTGCTGCCACTGTTTTCACCGGGACCTTTGGTGCACTTGCGTATGTTTTTCTGCTCGAGAAGGGTGATTTAGATGTCCTTTGCATTTAATTTTATGACAATGATATTTTTGATAGGTTTATAGCTTAAATGATTTGTTCAGATAGTTAAATGTTTAGTCTAGATAATTGGACTGCTCCACAAATGCATCTAAGGGGCCTCTTCTACATAAAAGTTTGTAATTTAACGTCAATGAACTATCAGTCTTAGGGTGGTATTCACATGGCTCAGGATTTCCTTTCCATATAAAGTATTTAATACTGTTAGTATACTTCTCTTCTTATTTTCTTGTGATTCTTACAGAAGTATCGATCTGTAATGGCAGGACAATGACTATCATATCTGTTGTTCTCGGACGAACTTTTCATTACATTGATGAAATTCTTCCATTCAGGTATTTCTATAGAGACCCTTGTCCACTTTAGGATCTCATGGAATTCTTGTGAGCATACTGCCTTGTATGACATGCCATTGGATGTTGGACGCACTGGCATAGAATAGAGACATATTTTGCTCGTTTTACGGGCATTTCCGAAAACACAACACTGGAGCAACTGGAGATATTTTTGAGCAGCAATCCTTCTTAACTTGCACTATTCCATTTAATTTGTTACTCAAAACTGTTTCTGTGAATCTGGGAATTATTATTGTAATATAGGCCACTGATATACAGGTTTGGTGGGACTGATTTGCCTATTGATGATATTGCTGCAGTTTGCCTTTTGGTAAATATTTATTCTGTCCGACTTTTGGGTTAGGAAACTTAAAAATCTTATGAAACCCTTAAATATAACCTGCATAGTGAGCTAATGTTGAGTAAATTTAGGTATATTTTGGGGTTTCAACGCTGATTGATGCCAGCTCAAGTGATGGTCTAAAAGTAGAAGATGAACAAAAGGAGGTGAAATTTCAATCACTTAACAACCTATTCATGGTTAATCTGTCACGGAAATTCAGACATTCACTTTGTCTCTTCTTGGTTCTTTGCTGAATGGGCTAAAATGTCTTCTGGTTACTATCTTTTGGTTAGAACTAACTTAATCACATTCACATGTTATCTCTATGCCGTGAGCTAGGCAGAGTTAGCAGTTTCGGAGTTCTCTGGAAATGGTGCTGGGATTTTGGCAGCTGCTAACACCATTATCAGTACATTCCTCTTAGTTTTTGTTGCTGAATGGGGAGACAAATCATTTTTCTCCACAATAGGTGAGTCAAAAGGCTGAAAATTGATAATGATCAGATCATATACTATTGGAGCTGCTTGGAAATAATTGATTGCATGATTTAATTCTGACTCTTGATTACATTCTAAACATCTAAAATGATTGTATCCCTAGCTCAGAAGATTTTTTGTAGACGCATCTGAGCAGGACTAGCATTTTCTCAATTTCCTCATAATTGCACTTCAAGGTGAAAATTTATTTTCTAGGTTGGATTTCATATAAGCATAAAAACTGCATTGATTATGAATGTCAAACAGATTAAAGGTGATGATAGGTAATCTTGATATTAGAAAGGGCAGGCCATATTACTAACGCAGATTAAATGGTTAAATAGTTCTAATAATATAGTAAGCTCACATGGTACTTCTATGTATCATCAAAGAAAAGAAAAAGAAATCATGTGGGCGTCCAACTGCCAGAATAACGCAAATGTCCCATTCCCTTATCACAATGCAAGCCTGTTTTTAATGCCCTATTTGCTAATCAAGTTTCAACCTTTGCATGCAGCCCTTGCAGCTGCCTCTTCACCTTTTGGTGTAATTGCTGGAGCCCTGGCTGGTCATGGTGTTGCAACTTTGGTATAATCCTTTGTCTGTCTGCACCACTAATTGGTTACCAGAAGCATAAATTACAATAGTAAATAAATTGCCACTCTGCATGGAAAGTTACCGTACAGTATCAATCAATCGATAATTATTTATAATAGTTTTACATATATTTTTTTTCTTTTATTTTTTTCAAAAAAGAGAAGTATGTTTCCTTATAAATGTTTTTCCTCCTGCAAATTCGGCCAACTCTATCCCTTTTACCTGTTTACATGTAAATCAGCTGGTTTTCTTGCTGATTTGCTGTTTTATCTGTACAGATTGCTGTGCTGGGAGGTTCTTTTCTTGGGACACTCTTATCAGAACAGGTATATTTAAACTTCAATGTTATCTACAAGCAGAAAGCCAGAAACAGATTCTCTTCATTTCAGTTCCCTTTCTCTACTGCTTATGATTATATGGAACTACTGATTTCCAGCTTTAATAGACCTTGGTTTTGTGGATTTTGTTTCTCAAACAAAAGATTTTATAAGTCTTTTTAGGCTTAAGTCAAGTTGAAAGTTTATTACCGGTCAACTTATTCCAGGACTGGCCAGAATAATCCTCTTTTTATGTATAAGTTACATTAGAAAAATGTGTCTAGAACTTACTGGTGCTGTCAACATCTCAACCATTTTCCATTCAATGATGTTCAACTATAAGTGCGCAACCGAAATCAAGTAAACCTTCAGCTTTTTTCCAATTCCACATTATTATGGTTATATCTTCAAAAAGATCTAGAGCCACTACAACATTTTTCACTACTTCAAAAACATACTAATTCAATTTATTTCCATTCTAGAAATGCATTGCAACCTAGTAGCATGGTACAAAATCCTATCACTAGATCTTTGATTTCTATATGGCATACTGGAAGTTGTAATGGAGCAGGTTGCTGCTGCTTCATGGAATCTGTCCAGTGGATTGCGTTTCTACTTTGGTACAAATTATCTAGTCCAAAATTTAAAGTCAGCAACATCACAGTATTTATACCTTAAAAAGCTGCACTAGTTGCACCAACATGATCGGGCAACCACATAAATTTTATCCCATAGGACTTCTCCAGTTGAAATATCTAAGCTAGTGGGCCTGAATGTCTCTGTAGGAAATCTTCATATGTCCTGATAAGTGAAGCATAATGTCTACCAGTTTTCCAGAAACAGAACATAGCATAAAGAAAATTTTCATATACATTATAACCATAAGGAAGCTAAACTCAATGTCTTGTGCAGGTCATTGCATATATTGGAGGTGTTCTGTTTCTCATCTTTGCTGTTGTTACATTGGTTGAGATAGTGAGTTAAAGGTTAGAGAATATGCAGATTTCCTTCTAGATCAAATATTTGAATTGGTGCGATTCTATTGAGCCTCTAGATGACAGTTGCTTTCATTGCTAAGATTTTTATAATACTTCCTCTTTCTTCTTGTGTAAAAATTGTAGGCTTATTATGTACAATTAGGGTATTTATTTGTTATTCTTGACAAAAGTTAAATCCAAATCTTGAACTGAAACAAGAGTGGATGGTTGGTTATAACTGGATTTTATTGTTTCTTGTGACTTGTTGCTTGCTATAAGAAGAGAAATTGGCCTTCTTTTAAGTGTGAAATTCTGTTTGTGATGTGGGGTAACAATTAGTACAAATTCAAGGGTGGAGAAAAAGAGGTAGCAAATTTTAGCAGACGTGGCACAGCCTTGCCCATCCATGAAAACTTTATAAGAGAATCAAATCAAAAGGTCAAGACTGAAAAGATTACAATAACCCCAATTTGGTCTGTCACCAACTTTTTTGTCCATTTTTCCACTTTTCCTTGGTACATTTTGCTTATCTGTCCAAATGTTTCTCCACTTTCTTCAATGGCTGCAACTTTCTTTTCTAGTTTGTGGAAGGGGAGATTCAAATATGGATCTTTGCCTAAGCAAAATATACACTTAACCAATTAGGTTATTCGCGCAAGCACTCAGTGGCTATAACTTTTTTTTCTTTTTCAGAATGATGATTTCTGCATTTTTGTCAATTATGAAGATGTCATCAAATATGGTATTATTGAAATTTATAAGCTATACTAGATCAGATTTTATAGATGGCGACCATCGTTAAATCAGTCAATCTCAAATCATAAAACTTTTGCAATGGAAAGAATAAATATTCTTGTAAATTAGTCAATCTCAAATCATAAAACTTCTGCAACGAAAAGAATAAATTTTCTTGCAAAAAAGATAACAAACCTCTCATTATGAGAGAAAAAATAAATAAATACTCAATAATTTAGATAAAATAAATAAAAAAATTAACAAAAAAAATGTTTTCTTCTTTATTATGAAAAGTAAAAAATAAATAAATAATTGGCTTATCATTAGCACAATATTTCGAAGACCGTCTTAATACTAAAAAAGTAAAATTTATATTTAAAGAATAAAAAGAGAGTAGTTAATGGCTACAACCTAAGTAGCACGGAAATAGAAAATGCAGATACAAAAAACCTGGAAATGAATGCGGAGAAATGGTATTTTTGAAAAATATAGGAAATGAAACATGGAGAAACGTTATATAAAAATTAATATTAAAAATAGTTATTTAAATCAATATTAACTATAAAAAAATAAATGAGATGAAATAATCAATTAAATATTTAAAAATAAATATTAATTATCTATAAGTTTCATAATCAAGATTAATAGTAGAAAAGAAATACATTTTTATGGTGAAAATGTGTTTCTTAATTTTTCAAAATTACATAAATGTACATAAAATGTTTTAGAAGAATTTTGGTAAGTTTCCTGAAAAGAAACGTTTCCAAAATGCAAAAACGTTTTTCTTCAAAATTTTTTGTGTATCATAGGCTACGACTTTACTATCATAGCAATTTAACTATATCTATATTAAATGTCATTAAATTTGCCTAGAAATATGTCTTAGCAAAAACATTTAGTTTTTTTTTTTCAATTGATTAGCAAGTGTAGTAAAGATCAAGGCATCTTAGTGACCATTATATTGATGTTTGATCAACATTTTGTGCTCATTCTACAAAATGGCAAGAATAGGAATATTGCTTAAATTTCTATAATACTCTTTCCATGAAAGTTGAAGTTTTCAGTTAACAGGTTCAAAATGCTGATTTTTGTCCATTGAATTTCTCTTGCTATAAAAAAAAGAAAAGAAAAGAAAAGAAAAAAAGCACTCATTCAGTGCCTTTAATAAATGAGCAAATAATTGAGTGAGGATGATCTTGTGGGTCCTTTTATGGATGGCTGCACAACCCAAGGTTCAGTGAGCTTTAGGGATTGAGGCACATGGATGAGAACGGTCTGGGCTTGTGCATGAAACATGGCACCTGGAGCTTGAGAAACAAAGAAACCGAATATTAAAAGAAGCATATTCTTCATGGGAGAATCCCCAGCGAACATCATTCGCATTTGCCGCGCGTCTTCCCCCACGTTACAGTCCTTAATGTGCCAGTTTTTTTTAATAATAATACAAATTATGTTTTGTATTATTTTGTTAAAATTATTCATAATCTTGTATTATTTTATCATAAAAAAATTTCGTTAAAATTATTTTCAATATTGTATTATATCGTCATAAAAGTCCAAAATATTAGTTAAAAGGATATTAATTTAAAAATCATAAGTGAGCGGAGCGACAATTATCTTTTATTTTCTATCTCACTCTTTTGATAATATCTCACTTTTCTGATAAGGAGAATTTTTGTCTTGTCTCCACTTCCACAATAACTCCTTTCCCACAAGAATTTTCCACAACAAAAATTTTTATTTTTTTATTATTTTTAAATTATTTTTTAAAAATATAATTGATTAAATTATAAAATAAAATTTTTAGTAGTATTTTTGCACATCATTATACTCATATTTAATCTATTTCTCTATATATATGTTGCAATTGAATGAACGAGTAAAATTATTACTTCACGAAAACATCGTTTTTTCATGTTGTTTAATTAACAAAATTTTATTATCAAAGTGAAACTGTGTTTTTGAGATTTAAGAATTTCATGATTTAGGAAAAACTTTGTTTTTATAAATATATATTTGAATCTAGTTCTTTTAGATTACATTTATAATATATACACCCTGTTCAGCTAATATTTTGAAAATTTATTATGAAATAATATAAGATCGAAGGTAATTTTGACAAAAAAGATTTTTATGATGAAATAATACTTTTATGACAAAATAATACTTTTATAACTAAATCATACAAGTTCAGAGATAAATTTGATAAAAAAAATTATTTTATCCTATAAATTTGATGAAAAAATTTGTTTTATCATTTGTTATAAAGTTGAAAAGTTGATTTAGTAGTTTAACCCAATATTAATATTAAAAACTATTATCAAGGCCTTAGTTGGAGTGGTTGATCATGTATAACCCCTTTTTTTCAACTCAATTAAAATAAAAAATCACATGTTAGAGATTTAATAAAAATTAAATTGAAAATCATCTAGTATTTATATTATATTAAAATCATTTATATTATACAAATAAATGAACTTAACTAATTTTAATATATAAACTAATTGTTTATAATTTATTAGTGAAAAAAATGTGAAATTTTTCATGAATAAAGATTTCTAAATGAGAAATTTTATCATATATAATAATTTTGAAACTTAGAATAAATATTTTAATATTCAAACACAATACAAAAATTATATATTATGAAAATAAGTAAAATAGCATCAATTTCAATATCAATGTAATAATTTTTTAATAAATTATTTTAAACTTTCTACAATAATTTATCTTTTTTGAAACTAGTAAAGTTGTATTAAAAAAGATAATTAAAATAAAATTTAAAATCACTATAAGTTCATTAAAAATAAAAATAATCATTATATGTATTATAGATATAATTTAATAAATATAATTTTAAAATTTTTAAAAAATAATATAAATATAAAAAATAAAAGAAAATCCAAATTAATTCATTTCGTATCAACGAATTTTGACTAAATCTTGTCTATTTTGGATTTAAATATTAATCCAAATCGATTAAGAGTTCAATTTTTTAGGCTTTTGAGCCTATTAAACATGCCATCCTGAAAACTACGAATATAAATATTTTAATTTTTCTTTTTTATAAATATATACCAATATGGATTACTTTTGACATTTACAAAAAATAGATTCAAATTTTAGTAAACAATAACTGACTGAACTTCATGTCAAAAAAAATTATATAATTTTCAGTTTTTTTAATGAAAAAGAAAATTTTCATTTATATGAATATAATACAAAATTATTATTATTTATTAACAAAATATAAAAAATAGAACCTATAATAGGCATCTAAGTACAGATTTAATTTAAAAAGTAGTGGTCTTGTCTATAAAAATATAATTATATTGACAAAACAATAAAATATAATTATATTGATAGAACAATAAATTTGTATAACAATGATAAACACATTACACTCTATTATTATATTAAATTATAATTCGATATTATATTTTTAAATGAGTTCAACCGTACAAATATAAATTTTTAATCAACAACTCTAAATAAGAATTTTCACCATTAATTCTAATCCCATCAAGGGATAATGATCCCTATAGAAAGAATAACTAGCAAGGGATAATGATCGCATATAGAAAGAATAAGTTCAAACTCTTGTAAAAAGAAAGAAAGAAAGAAAGAAATATATATATCTAAATTTATAATAGTAAAAGTAAATTTGCAATTATTAAAAGTAAATAAAAAATTATGAGGTTGTCATCAAATTTAAAGCTGACAACTGTCCGAATTAATAATGAGAAGAGAACTTTCAAAAAAAAGTAGAGGTACTTAAGACTTTTTTATTGACATAATTTTCAAGTTAAAATTAATAAATTGACAAATAACTTAAAGTTAAAATATAATATTTTTTTTAGACTAATAGAGAACTTTATAAATTGCAAATGACATTTACAAAATAAATTATTCCTATAATCTAAAATATAGGTACAAAATTAAAATTTTAACATGATTAATAATGACATATTGACTCAATCCTAAATGATTACACTATTTCTACTATAAAATTTATTAGATGATTCTATATTTTTATTCATTATAAATTTTTTTTATTAAATATGAATACAATGCTATGATATGATGCATATTGAAATTAATATGATAAGCTGATTAGATTTGAGAACAACGATCAATAATAAATCAATATTGTTATACCACTAAATGATTAATCAATAAATGCGTGAAGCTCTCAGTTGGATCAAATCGAGAGGTATGTCTACTATAGAAGTGGAGACCGATGCTCAGTTTGTGGTTCATGCTATTGCAGATTCTAGTGTCGATAATTCTTATTTTTGGGCTGATTATCCAGCTTCTTTTGAGTGCTATTAGCAATGCACATATTATGTTTGTCAAAAGGCATGCGAATGTTGTAGCTCATTGCTTGGCAAAAGCTGCGAGTTCTGTGTCTGGCTCTAGGGAGGGGACTCTGTCTCCACCTCCTTATCTTTCAGGTTTAGTTTAGTGAATCCCCATTTTACTCTAAAAATACTCAATATTGTTATATCAATAGATAATTAATTTTAAATCGCTGAAATTTTTATAAAATAATACTCATGAATAAGAGATAAAAATATAGATCCCAATTAAAATATCCCGAGAATGATTTCAAAATACTAAAAATCTAGAACAAAAAAAGAGAAAAATGGCTAAATTAAATAAAACGATGATGAAGAATGTGAAAAGAATATATATCTATCAATTTTTGTTATAAAGGGAACTATGAATACCAATCTATCAGATGAGCAAAGCGAAGTCGTTTTCACAACTGCACGAATTGTTAAGTGCTCCAAATCCTCGACCATCCAATATTCTTATTGACTGAAATTTGATTAATGTTTGGTAGGAAAACTATAAAAAAAAAAAAAATGGTGAAGGAACTTTTCACAGAACATGATCGGGCGGCCAATATTGAGTAGCGTGGCAAAATCTAGTGCTGGGGGGAGATGAAGTGATAAGGTTTCACGAGGCAGGAGAATCAAATTCTTTGACATTAAAAGGTTCGTAGTATAATTTTGACCCTCACACAGCTTACAAATAGCACCACTCTTTTTGTATGTGGGACTTTTTCCTGTTTTGCACTGCAAGTACCTCTTTAGATATTTTGCTATCCTAAATTAATTACATTATTATTATTTTACCACAGGGGAGGAAGAAAGTCCAACCCAAAGCTATTAGAATTTCACATCTCAGCAATTCAGTCTCTATACAAATTTTTGAAGTAAAAATGATCCAAAAAAAATTCAGATTTCATTTAGTAGAAAAGAGAATACACTGTTGTTTTTAATGTAATTATTTATAAAAATATGAATCTTTAATTTTAATTAGACTTCTAAATTTTTTTTATTTGAAGTTAATTTAATTTAAGATTTTGACTATTTTAATATTCAAAACTTGATACAAACTCATGAAAATGATTCAAAGTTTATTCAAAATTCAAGTCATATTTAAATTCATTTAAAAAATTAAATAAATAAATATAAATATAATAAAATTTTATTCGATTTAATTGATTTCTTGGATGAACGTAGCTTTTGCAAATGAAGAAATTTAGCATCACGCGCTGGTTGAGAGAGTGGCTAAGGACCAAGATCTGGCTGGAGGAGTGGAAGAAAACCGTTAAACTGCCGCTGTGGTAATTATTAGGAAATCAGGACTTTAGGTGGGGACCCAGGCTAAGAGGTGTCTGCTGATTTTTTTTTTTTTTTATTCTTAGCGCGTGGGGTCCATCTGGACTATGTGAGCACAACGAACGGTGACGAGCCGCTGCCGAATGCAAAATCGAAACATCATATTCCGTTCCCTTGTCAAGGTGGGGCCCTTTTCGGGCACGCTCCCATTCCTTCTCGGTACCGTTGAAGAATCGCCCCTTTCGTCACCGTTTTCGTTATGGACCGTGTCCCCATTCAATGGATGTGTACATAAACCAATTTTGTTTCTTTTTTAAACTAAATTCACTGGCTTTTCTATTTTTTTTGAAAAAACAATTTTGTGGAGTGGAAATGTTGAATTAAATAATAAAAATTTTTTATTTTGCTCAAATTGATGTGAGGGAGATTATAAAAATAGATATATAACTTTTATTTTTCACAAAAATGTAAATTAGCCTTAATTAGTAGTTAGATTTTTTTTCATTTATTTTTGGTTCATTTTTTAATTTAAGAAGAGTGATAGTGTTCTGACAATTTTATCACTTAATAATATAAAACACAAAATTTTACCTCTTTCATAAAAAATAATAATTTAATAAATTTATCTTCTAAACTCATTAGACACCTTGACGATTTTGAATAGAATCAATACGAGATTTTATTTTATTTTATTTACAATAAAATATTTTCAAAGTAGACTTTTAAGTTTTTTCATATGATATTTTAGAAATAAAATTCAAATTATTTAATACTTAAATATAAACAAATAAAACGTAGTATGATTTCTACAAACCATATTTTGACCATATAATAATTATTTAAATATTTATAGTTATCAAATGATAAATTGATAATTATAGTAAATTGTTATATATAGTAATTAATTTGAAACACTTGATAATTACTTTCAAGATGGATAAGAGTCTATTAAATTTTTTTTAAGATACTAATATTGGTGGATGCTTTGTTAGGTAGTTTTTGTCCTCCCTTTATTTGCTTTTTCAAGATGAAAAAAAAATTATTTTAATGCATTAAAATATTAAAAGTGAGCATATCGAAATTTGAATATCACCAATATAAAATTTTATCTAATAAGAAAAAGTCACATAATTGGTTCGAAAAATGTTATTGATTGTTAGAGCTTTTTTTTTAAGATGTTGATAATGATGTTGGTATCCTATATTTATCTTCCAAAATTATGAACATTATACTTCTCAAGTATAAATCAAGTAAAAATGACTTTTTTTTTGGGGTCAATATCAAATAGTAAGAGAAGAAATTTCAAAACTATTCCTTAAAATACATGTAAAAAAGTCTAAAGCGCCAATCAGCAAATTTTTTATATAAATAAAATATCTGCATTTTTTTTTATTATTAAGTCCTGAATTTTAATAGCAAAAAATAATAAAAACCTCAGCTTTTTCTACTAACTGTCCTTTTTTTTATATAAAAAAAAAAATTTCTGAATGGCGATGACTGATGGTGAGTATTAAAAGGAAAAACCCACAGATTTGGCACGTATGAGCCCACATTCAATAACACGTGCACTCTCTATTCCTTCCCTTATTTCCTGCCGCACGCACTTTCTCCTCATGTATTGGCCTTTCTCTCTCTTTTTCTATCTCTGCTCGCCTCGTCCCCGCCTCTCTTGCCGCTGCTGCCCTTAAGCCCTAATACAGCAGATCCGTACACCTCTGTGTCACCTGTTTTTTCACCTATTTCTATTGAATTATAAGGTAATCTTCTCAATTCGCCTGGTTTTTCCTTCTAAATCTTATTCTCTATCGTTTGTGTGTCTGTGTGTGTTTTTAATTTTATTAAAGTTAAGCTTTTGAATCGGAATTCTTGTTCCTAACACTCTGTTTGGCTACTCATAAATTGCAGGAAAGGGAGAAAATTTAGAAAAAAAGGAATATATTTCTCTTTTTTTTTTTTTTGGTTGGATATGTTGAACTTAGTTTAGCTAAGAATTTCATTTCTTCGATTTTTTTTTTTTTGGTTCAGCAGCAGTCGAACGGGGAATTTAATTTGTTTTCAATTTGTATAGGTGGATTAATGATTTCTATGTAATTGAGTTTTACTTGGTAAATTCGTGTTTGGATTCGTTGAATTTGATAGCTCGTTTAGCTGTCATCGAAACATTGTTTGCATCGTCTTTTGTTAGCTCTTTTTTGTAATCATAATAATAATAAAGCAACTCTATTCGTAGCTTTGATTTTAAATTTTTTAAAAAAGGGCTTTGCTTTATATTCAGTCATTTCACTTGCTTCAAGTGATAAAACTTCTTAACTTTTTGATGCATAGTTTGGTAATGAATCTTATTTTGTATAAATTCTATTTTACACATAGATCTTTTGCTTTCCTTTGTTTTCATTATTTTCTAACTATGTAGTTTTGTTTAAAAGGTTAGTGGCAGCTTTTTTATTGGATTTTCGTTTTTTTTTTTGGTTATTTATTTTAATTCCAATATTTTTTTCATTCAATGCGAAAGTTGCTATCGCTTTGTGTTTACAGTTTGCCCCTATATATTTTGGTTTTACTTATTATTCAATTGCTTTGAATTAGAAAGAAAGAAAAAAAAAATGCCTTTTATAACATTTTAGTTTCTGAGAAATGAGAAACTTCCTTTGCCGGGTACTTAAAATGTTTCTTACATGTAAGTTGTTGTTTTCCTTGATAGGATTTGAATACTTTGTTTGGCAAGATTTAACAGCTTAAATTTTCTCAGATATGTTGCTGGATAGCAGCTCTAACAAGTCATATGATGTTCTTCGGGATCTGCAGAGAATAAACCCCCAGTATTATTGTAGTACCATACTACTACCTTACAAATCTCACCTCTAGTGAACCCCACTGAAGTATTATTGTAGTACCATACTACTACCTTACAAATCTCATCTCTAGTGAATCCCACAAAAGGTGAAAGCATAAAAATAGTACTACTGGCATCATCATTATGCATTTTACTGCCTAGTACTGATTTCCCTTCTGGAAGTTTTGATGCTGTAATCCATTAAAAATCCCTTTTCCACCTATTCACAGTAGCATGGGAGTTTATTGTTGTAATTCTCCCTGCTTCTCTTGAATGGGATGTTGAGGGGATAGTTGATCATGGGTGGAGTATTCTTCTTAATATCTTAATAATAGTAATGTGCTCCTCCAAGCAAGCAAATTTGGTAGAAAAAGATGATAGCAAGGAAATAGGAAAAGAAAGAGGGATGAACGACCGTAGGAATAGAAACAGGCAAAAAAAAAAACAACTAAAATCTAACTACTAGGTGCAAGTTTATGATCTACAATTGATAGGGTTGATTCACATTGCATCTGAATTTAAACAGATCAATTGGGAGCTGCTTGTGTGAGTTTTTTATTTGATGTATTTTTGTTTGCCCTCAACATCTCCTAAGCAGTGAACCTGTCTTAATAGATGATGTCTTTTTAGTTGGTTACTAAGTAACTGAGGAAAAGGAGAAGATGAAAAATGATTGCTGATTGCTTTCAGCATTTCGTCCAAAATGCAAAACAAGCATGCAAGTCATGCATTTTCTAATCATTGATCAAGATTAGCTGTTTAGATGAGGCATTAAAGAACTCCAATACATAGTTCCTAGTGTTTCTGCAATTGAATAGCAATTTTTTATTCCTGTTGACAGAGGAATCAATTAAAGTCTTGTTTTGTTATCCTTTAGCTGTCACTCTCTATCAAAAAACTGATAAGTGTAGAAGAAAATGCTAAGTTTCTTTTTTTTTTTTTTATCCCTCTTCCTCATTTCCCTCATTTATTTATCATTAAATCTTCTCTGCAGTACTTCTATATGTATCCTGTACCAATTTTTATATTATTGTCTTATGTTATTATCTTCTGAATCTGTGGTTTTCTTCTTCTAGAACTCGATTTGCCTTTTATATCAGGCTGTTATGTTCACTGTTTGCTCTGTTCTTGGTGTATGAAGAGAGGTTAGTTCGACTTTCTTTCTTCCTGGTTTGGTTAAATTTCAAGGACTTTTGGCCTATTGTTTTATTTGGAACAGAAAATTTTTTTAAATTTTTTTTTTTTAACATTAGGAACAATCTGGATGTGTTAAAAAATGCTAACCAAATGGCTCATGAAATCATGGGTAAGAGGTATAATTGCATATTTGTCCACGTACATTTTTTCTTCTCATTTACAAGTCTCTCTAGATCTTGTGACCTAATGGCTGTAGGATTCTCGATCAGCCTTTGAGTTTGATTATCACAAGACATGTGGGGACTGATAACTTGTTTTGCTATTGTTATTATAGTTATTCCAGTCTTCTCCTTACTTTCCACTCGTACAATTAGTAGATGATAGAAAGTCAGATTATGCATCTTATTCTCATGCTTTTTCATTATACTTACTATAGTTGCATTTACTTTTAGCGAGGCTTCTATATTGTGTTCTTATTATATGAATTGTGAAACAGGATGGTTAGCTGCTGCAGTGATGGTATGAAGGGATCCATTCTACTCAGATTCATTCTCTTCTTTTGCAACTAGTCAGCCAGCTTGTGTTAAATTTACAAGAAAATGGATCGTTGTGATACTTCTGGATTTGTTAGTGGGGGTGGGATGCTCTCTTTCTGAGACATCTAACCCTAGTTTTGTAGCTAATTCTTTTTTAATCCTGAAAGTCAGGTGTACTGTTTGTTGAGATTTATTTAGGTTTGGAAATTATTTCGGATTTCGATTGCTTCATGGAGAACAAGTTCCAGAACTTGAGTTTTGCTGCTAATTGTCCCTTGAATGCGTTCAAGATTTTGGGCAGTTCGATGCAAGTGGGAGTAGCTGTGACTGAATACAGTGCAGATACTGTTTTACGTCTTGATTCCCCTGGTTCTTCAGCTACTTATATGTCTCCCTCAAAGGGCAGTAAACGTAAATGGAATTTGATAGAGGGATCTATGGGTCGACATGTTGGCTCTTCACTGTCTCTTGGGCTAGGCCGCTCATCGAGTTCCTCTGACAGCAAGGGGAGTACAGCAACTGCTTGCACTGCAATGTCTTCAGCCAAAGAAACTGATGAAGAGTCCTCAATGGATCTTGAATTGGACTTTTCCCTCCATCTTGGCAATGAGAAGATGTCCAGCCCTAAGAAATCTGCTAGTTCAAATATTAAAGGACCATATTTGCAGCCAAAGGTTGGTCTGGAGTTGAGTCTTTCTACTGGGCCTTCTGAATCTGAAATTACTAGCATCTATGCATATGAAAGCTCTGGTCCGCTCAAATTTGGTATGGAGATGCCACTTGCTGTTGGTGGAGCTTCAAATGGGGACAAAGGATCAACATCTTGTAGTTTGAAAACAGGGACTACAGTGCTCTCTTCACAGAATAGAGAGGCTAGCTTTTTTCTCAACCAGGTTCCACCTTGTGATCCTACAACTATTGTTCCAGACCTCTCATCTAGTGTGATAACAACGCCTAAAAGTTCAGGCACCTGTTCTTCTGGGATAACACAGTGCCAACAGCCACATCAACGTAGCACTAGTTCCAAGTTGTGCCAGGTTGAGGGATGTGGAAAGGGTGCCAGAGGTGCTTCTGGCCATTGTATTTCCCATGGTGGTGGTAGAAGGTGTCAGAAACCAGGTTGCCACAAAGGAGCTGAGGGCCGGACTGTGTACTGTAAAGCCCATGGGGGTGGCCGGCGATGTGAATTCCTTGGTTGCACAAAAAGTGCAGAAGGTCGCACAGATTTTTGTATTGCCCATGGTGGTGGTCGAAGGTGCAGCCATGATGGTTGCACTCGAGCTGCAAGAGGGAAATCA
>CATIWR010105888.1:0-14434 GCA_949677035.1 Omphalea diandra
CGCCCCCGACTTTGTGCTATATACCCTAGACCAAAATATATATATATATATATATATATATATATATATATATATATATATATATATATATACAATCATTAAGTATATTTTGGTCTATTTGTATATATAGGTACACCCTGACTAAGATTACTTTTGATTGGATTTTTTTCATACATTTAGATGGATAAGTTCATGCATTAATCTACATTTTACACTTATTTTAAGCTATTTTATGTTTGGGTTGAATTGTCCATCAAACGGAAAATTTCATAGAAAACCTTTAAGTGTATCTCTATGATGTGTTAGAGCACCATATGGTTGATGGAGAATAGTTTCCATATGTGGTACTTAGACTTGACCTAAGATGCGCTAAAAATTGGTTGAGATGAGAAAAAAGTAGAACTTTGGTAGACTTAAGAAGGTTCTAAAAATAAGGAAGTTTGCATTTCTAGTTGATTAAAACCATGTCTAAGTCATGACTCAACTATGTCCTTTATGACACTGGTATGGTGTGGTATAAAATCAATAGAATTTAAATTTAAGCTATCTTGGGCCATGCCTAGTTCTACATGGTTGTGTCCTAACTTAGTACCATTTATCATTGTTTGTGTTCTCTAACTTCTAGTGTAGTGGTATGTTACCTTAGTTAATTTGTTAAAGTATGTTAGAGATAAAAGAGTTAGCTATATATGTTAACATATAAATAGTATAGACTAAAAGCTAGATGTTTGCTAAATAAGTAAAAGTTATGGTTTGAGCCTAAAGTTTCACCCAAATATTACTTTACAAGTAATGTTTAATGTTTAATAAGGATATAGATAGCTTACAGTTAAAGAGTATACCATCATTAAGTAAGTGATGGTTTGTGGTTTGAACATTGTCTTAATGTGTCTTTATTAAAAGGTGTTATGATAAAGGTTATATGCTTAGGACTTAAAGTTTTGGGGTATTAGGAGATTAAAGTTTTACAGTTGAAAGTGATATAGGCTTAGAGCTTATGTCCTAAGATAAAAACTAAAGGAAAGATAATGAATGGTAGGTAAGAAAATGAGGTGCAATAATAGATTGTGATAGGCTTAATTTGTTCATAATATTTTAATAGGTTTTGAGCTTAATTTGATGCATTTATATGATAAATATGAGCCATTTGAGTTATTTTATGTTATTTTCTTTGTTTGAATGCTCGTTAGGTAATTAAGGAGTTATGAAGTTGATTTGGACCAAAATGCTCGTAGAAAGGAACTTTAAGGACCAAGTAGAATTTTGGTTAGCAAGAAGTGGTCTACTGTTGGACATTTATTACGTCAATGGTAAGTTTCGTCGCTAGTGGCACATGCAATCCAAAAATGAGTTTTCAACCTACTTTTAGCCTTTTTGAAAAGTATAAAATAAGCAACTTATGGTTTTTGAAAGAGAGTTTTAAGAGACCTCTAGAAGAGACTTTTAAAGAAGACTTTTGGTAGGAGTTTAGAGAGTTTTTGGAGGAGAGAAAATAAAAGATCAACACATAATTCAAGATCCTTTTTCAAGAGTTTTAAGAGAATCACTTTGAGAAGGAAGAGAAGAGTACAAAAGATCTTTATCAACGTTCAACTGATCTTTAGAGAATTTCATCTTTCTTTTCTCCTCATCTCTTATTTCTTTTCTCCTTATCTCTTATTTCTTTTATTCATTAAGATGATGCTTGAACAATTGGGTTTTAATTATTTTAGGAACATGCTAGGCTAAATTTATTCTCCAGGGTATTTGATGTAGCCATGGAAGGTGGTGAATGATTTATAACTCTTTCATAGTGTTAGATTACTATTTTTGCAAGTGAATGTTTTTTGCACTTAATGCTTGTAGTTGCTTAGCCACCAATTACTTGATTTATGTTTTGCTTATAGATCGAGAGCTTGTAAATTGAAAGCAACCTAGAATCAATCCTCTTAGGTTAATTAATGAATAGAGAGACCCACTCAACCTATTGCTATCATTAGGGATTGTTAGATATAAATGAGTAATCTTACTTTTATGGTCCATATTGGGAAATGGTTCTATGAAATAGGATTGCAAAGTTTAAGTGACTACTCGAGAAAGAGGACTTAAACACTGTAGAGTAAATCTATAATTATAACACCTAATCCAAAATTATCATTAGAGAATCAAAGCATCACAAATTTCCACTATTGAAATCAATTATCCTAGGTTCATTCATATAAGGCTTTCTCATCGATTGCTTGTATTCTCATTATAGTTTATTTTGTTAGGTTAATCTTAAAGTTATTTTAGTTGTTAGTTCAAACAAAATTTAAGTGCTTTCTAGATAAAAATAAGATCATTGTATTTTAGTACTTACACATGAGGTGAACTCTTAACGGTAGTCAATCTCACTTAAGAAATTGGCGTCATTATTAGGGATTGGTGCTAAACTATCAAAATGTTTGAATCAATTCTAATCTAAAGTTTTTCTTTTTTATTTCAAGTACAACTTTTCATCTTGCATGTGAAGGATTAGAAGTCTAGACCTAATAGAGCAATATCTTGAACTATTTGATATAGAGATTGAAATAACTCTTAGGGTTGGTAAAAGAAAGCAAAGATAAGAGTGATATGTCAGAAGGCGAACAATATCATCAATAATGAATAATAATGAGAATGAATGGGCAATAAAGGAATATGGTGTACCCTTATTAGATGAACTGCAACCTGATTTTAGGAGACCAATTGTAAAGGCCAACAATTTCAAGATCAAACCAACTATTATCCATATCATTCATAACAATTGATTTGGAGTACTACCGTATAAGGATCCACATACTCATCGAACCACATTTTTAGAGTTATGCGACACATTCAAGAAGAATGGATTCTTTGAAGATGCTATCAAATTAAGGATATTTTTCTTTTCATTGAGAGACAATGCCAAGTCTTGGTATCATTCTTTAGTTCTTGGTTTTATCACTACATGGAATCAATTATCATAAGCCTTAACAAGTTTTATCCACTGGTAAAGATAGCTAAGTTGAGAAATGATATATTTTCCTTTGTTAAAATAGATGGAGAATCTCTTTAAGGGACTTAGGATAGATTCAAGGAGTTGCTAAGGAAGTGTCCATATCATGGGTTGTCAAAGTGGCTCATCTTATAGACTTTTTAGAATGGGTTAACCCCCTCATTGAGAAGCACATTAGATTCCATAGTGAGAAGTGCAGTCATGGCAAAAACAAAAGATGGCATATACTGGTTGCTTGAAGAGATGGCAACTTATAGCTACCAACAACCATTTAATAATCCACATTAAGGAAGGTAGTTGGAGTTTTAAAGGTTGATCAATTGATGACCATACAAGCTCAAATTGCCAATTTTTAAAAGCAATTCAGTTTAATAAATTGCAACGCCTTTACTTAATTAGCTTTACAAATGAGTGCATGCGATCTTTGTAGATGAGATGGGCATGTGAGCATGAAATGCCAGGTTGGTAATCCATTTGCTTCTTTGAATGCTGAATATGTTAACTATGTGGGGAATTATAATAATAGGCAAGCAAAAATCCCTACTTGAACAATTATAATTTGAGAGGGAGAAATCATCCCAATTTCTCATGGAATGGAAATAATGCCTTAAAACCTCAAGCTTCCCTAGGTTTCAGCCATAAGTAAATCAAACCACTATACAACCTTCCCTGCAGCAATAAAATAAGAACTTAGGTTTGGAGCGTATGATGGAAAATTTCATTTCTAAAACTAATGAGAGGATGGATGCTTAAGATGAGACTATGAAAAGATTAGATGCTAAGGTAGATCAAATTAGCAAACATCATTCTTGATCTATTCATGCACTAGAAGTCCACATGGGATAATTGGCTAGTACAATGTCATTAGGGCAACATGGTAGTTTGCTCTCTCTTTTAGAAGTTAATCTAAAAGAGTGACAAACAATTCAAGATTCATTTTCTAAGAGTTTCAGAACAATCACCTTGAGAAGAAAGAGAAGAGTGGAGAAGATCTTTATTAACTTTTAGTTGATCTTTAAAGACTTTCATTTTTCTCCTTATCTCTTGTTTCTTTTATTCATTAAGATGATGCATGAATTATGGGCTTTAGATTATTTTAGGAACATGTTAGGCTAAATATATTCTTTAAAAGGTGAATGATTTATGACTCTTTAATAATATTGGACTACTATTTTTACAAGTGAATGGTTTTTGCACTTAATGTTTGTAGTTGCTTGACCACCAATTACTTGATTTATATTTCATTTAGAGATTGTAAATTGAAATAGACCTTAATTGATGAACAGAGATACTCATTTAACCTATCACTATCATTAGAGATTATTAGATCTAAATAAGTCATCTTACTTTTAGGGTTCACATTGAGAAATGGTTCTATGCAATAAGATTGCAAAGTTTGAGTGACTAAGAAAGAGGACTTTAAAAATGTATAGCAAATTGAAAGT
This sequence comes from Omphalea diandra, assembly GCA_949677035.1. NCBI lineage: Eukaryota > Viridiplantae > Streptophyta > Magnoliopsida > Malpighiales > Euphorbiaceae > Omphalea > Omphalea diandra. Next base: position 4,441 of record CATIWR010105888.1, read on the forward strand.
TGTAGTATCTAGTCCAAATTGTCATTAGAGAATTAAGGCACCATAAATTTCCATTGGTGAAATCAATTACCATAAGTTCATTCACATAATGTTTTCTCACCAATTGCTTCTATTCTTGCTCTAGTTTATTTTGTAAATTTAACCTTAAAGCCATTTTAGTTGTTGCTCAGAACATAATTTAAGTGCTTTTTGTATAAAAAAAGAACCATCGTATTTGGTACTTATACACAATTTCTATGGGGATGATACGACATTCTTAGTGCAATATTACTACTTGAACGACCTATACACCTGCGACTATTAACAAGTTAAAAGCTTGTCAAAAAATATTTTCCTTGCCAAACAAACAAACTCTTAGTAATGTGTGTATATGTGTGTGCACATACATATATGTATGTTTGTGTGTGCCCCCGCGCGTGCGCGCGTGTATGTGTGTGTTTATATGTGTATATACAAATACACACACACGAGTATGTATGTGTATATACATAAATATATGTATCTATATATATATATAGGCGTATGTACACACACGCGCGCGCACACACACATATGTGTGTGTGTGTGTGTATACACACACCCACACACATGCGCACATATACATATATACATATATATATATATATATATATATATATATATATATATGTAAAAGATTTAGTAGCTGAGAAAATGCAAAAAAGATTTTTTAGTAGCAAAATCTTTTACATTTAAATATCTTTTTTGAATATATATATATATATATATATATATATATATATATATATATAGATGAAAAGGGTTGATTTAGGAGATGGGCATCTATATTTAGCTTATTTGCCGACTGTTGACAACCAATATTAGATTTGTAAGATCTTGTATTGAAAATAAACAAAAGTTATGTAAGTTTTAAGCCTCAACATCTGATATTAAGCTTGCAAACATTATATTAATCCTTGATTTCTTTTGTTTACGTTCAATATAGAACCAAACAATTGTTAATGTGGAATCTACAACTCTAACATCCAACATGTCAAAGTGCTCTCTTTAGCAGACAAAAATAAGGATTTAGGGATAGCAATTCAATTGAAGACATCAGCTGCCGAGGGGTAGCAATCCAATTGAAGACACCAGTTTAGCTTGGTTGGACAATGGGCAGATGTTAAAAGAAAAAATAAAATAAAAAAGAAAATCGTTTACAATGAAAGACAATCCATAACGTCCAAGACCTCATGAATTTAAAAGACAATTATTTCCCTAAAATTGTTTTTTTCCTTCCAAGACCGCCTAAAAGATAAAGGGGTAAGAGGGGTATGCATTTATCTCGTCAAATATCAAATTAGTAGAATATAAATAAAAGAAACATCTAAGCTGAAACATCCTTCATCTTATGAAGAAATTCCCAGTAATAATTTAGCATGTGATCCGTAGGACAAACCTGATCCCGTTTCCCCGTACAGAATATTGCATACCTGAACAATCAGAGATGGAAGTTCAACAAATACTCTCGTGATAACCGTTGTATCATCATAGCCATCGGACCTAGAGGTTCTATTAGTTTTTCAATCTCATCAGTTGCAGCCTCAGTAGCAGCTACTGCATCGGGGTACAAAGTGAAGAAATCTATTATAACTTTGCGAACCTACAATAAGACATCCCATTTGTTATGTAGTTGCATCAATGGTATAAAATAATCTGTCCATCCCTAAGTTAAAATAATCAATCATTTCTTTTTGATTGGTTGATTTGTTAAGCTATTTAAAGGTTGTCGTAGTATGAATATGTTTTATACTATAGGTAATGGATCCCTCTCAATTGATTTTATATAATTTAGATGAGCTATCTAATCATATAACATTGGAGGCATTAATGAGGCAAATATATGCTTAGAAAAAAAAAAATTTTATCACCTAATCAATCTTGAAGTCACATATCATCTAATTTATAATCTAAAATACCTACTTTGATAATTTACTTTCATCTATCGAGTTACCATAAGGTCAAGTAAATTAAACGGGGTCCTAGCCCACTAATGATTCTAACTATCTAACAATTATCAATTGACAATAAGCTTTTAATTAACCAAAAAAAAAAAAAAAAAAAAAAAGGAGAAATTGATTATGAAATGAAAAACCTTATTTAAATTGGCTAAGACACATGTTTATATGCATGAAACTTATTTTAATCTTATCCTTATACGTTAGGTTGTAAACTAAGTAACAACCAATCAGTTTTCTGTCTTTTAATTGGCATTTTTTTTTTTTATATGATATCTTTTTAGTCTATCTATTCCAAAAGATTATTAGGCCATTCAATCCATATTGGCTTCTGTTGATGGTGAGATGTCTTATCAATTTCTGTCATAATTTGTGCTCTTACTGAACGCATTGCAGGATCCATTTTTCCAAATCACTCAAGAAATTTAAAAAGAACAGCTCATCTGTTATTATTATTAAAGTTTTGCCTACAAGCAAGAAATGTGGGAGGAATCTTCCTGTGGACAATCAAGGGCAATACAAGGCTTGATAGACCATTTCTCAATAGAGTTTATCTATGTTGCATGGAAACAGGAACACGGAAACGGACACGGAGAAATGCCATTTTTTTAAAATTTATAAAAGAAAATATGGGAGAAACTTGAAAAATAAGAAAACGCAGAAACGAGACTCAACAACAATTTTCGTGATGAGGCTTATCTACCATGAATGCAGATATGAAATTGGAATCAGGTTTCTGCAAATTTTTTTTCTGTTTATGGGGTGATATAATGTTGCGATTTGATGTTAGATTCTAGGGTTTCAGTAGGAGAAGCCAAAAGTATATTTGAAGGACCAATGATGCTTCTTGAGATACATCGCCCATGGATCGCAAACTGACTAAATTGAACATAATGCAGAAACAGTTGTGCCACTAATAGGAGGGCTTTCATTTTCCAGATTTAAAAATTGCGTTATCAATTGTATTTCTTTTCATGATATACAATATAATTTTTTGGTAAAAAAAATTCAGGTGACTGCTCGCATTACACGCTCAACGTTAAAGCTACCGTTTGGGTTAAAGTAGCTCAAACCGGCAAGTTTAGGTTTTCCATTGACCCAAAAAGTTAATTTGGGTCTTATTGGACTTTCTGAAATAATTCAGGAAACAAAATGGTTCTTTATCCGATATTTAACATGTGTGCTATGACCTTAGTATTTATTAACTAGCAAAGAGACATGAAAAGCAGAAGTCGACTCTGATTGAAAACATATGTAAACCATATAGCATAAACCAAGTTTTTGCTCCCATAATGTCAAAGTAACCAGTTATGTTGCCAAAGCAATTTTACCAGCTTATACAGATTATAATCACGGCATTTCCTTGTAAGAATCCTAAGTTTTAACAAGTGTGCTAACACATTAGCATACATCAAGTTTGACAAGTTTGCTAGCACATGAACACAAACTGAAAAAGTATAGTTTATAACGAAAAAGACCAGGAGCATACCTGTGTACTAGTTGTACAATTAAGGAGTATGCATATTACCAACACTCTCCAAGGGTCATGGGCATGATCCTCTTGCAAGAGTCCAAGTTCAGATCGTGGTGGCTTCCATGTGATATCTGGAGTTTTTCTTTGATAAGCCTCGCTATACTTTTGAGAAGCAGAAAGCACAGTGCTAAATTTAGCTGATCTTTTCCTCTTTTTTGACGACTTTTGTTGCCATAATTGCTGTCAGTCAAGTCGCAATCTGCAACAACTTCTTCCTTGGATACCTTCCGGCAGTAGGTGGAGACATTTCGATTTGTAGGACCAGCTCCTTCCCGAAGTTCGTTGCTCTTCCTTGACGACTTCTTTCGCCCAAGTTTGTTGTCAGTCAATCTGCTATGTGCAACTTCCTCTTCCTTGGGTGCCTTCTGGAAGTAGGGGTAGATATTTGGATTTGCAGGACGAGCTCCTTCACATGGTCTTGTCCTCTTCCTTGATGACTTTTTTTGGCCATGCTCGCTGTCAGCCAAGCCACTATCTGCAACCTTGTCTTCCTTTGCCAACTTTTTTAAGTAGAGGGAGACATTTCGAATTGTAGGACCAGCTCCCTTACATGGGTTTTTGCTCTTCCTGGATGACTTCTTTTGCCCATGTTTAGGATCGGTTATGCTGCTGTTTGGAGATTCTTTTTCGGCGGGTAGCTTCTCAATACAGGTGGAGACACTTTGAACAATATGTTCAACTCCCTCACATGGTTTTTTGCTCTTTCTTGATAACTTTTTCTGTCCATATTTGCTGTCATTCAATCTGCTATCTGCAGCTTCCTTTCCCTTGAGTACCATCTTGAAGTAGGGGGAGACATTTTGAACTGCAAGATCAGCACCGTCACATGGTTTTAGAAGTTCGAATTTCATAACGTCTCTTAACATTCAATGACAATTGCTGCTCAATGGAAGCATGTGTATGCAAATAGGGAGAAAACTCAAGACCATCAGTGTGGGATCTGTCGTGTAGTGCTCCCTGCTCCATCGATCTAATGGTTGATGCATTCCCAATTTCGACCTCTTTGTTTTCCACGTTCCCATAAATTGCATCAGCCGAAGGAACACCCTTATTCTCAGTGTCCTTCTGGATACCATCCGCTTCCTTGCTCATCTTATTCCTAGTTTCTCCATCTCTGTCCGCATTCTTCGCAACCGTTATAAAATGAGGAGAGCAATTTGGTGGTCTTGGAATCTTCTTGTTCCCCCTAAAATTCACAACCCAGCGATCACCACCTTTATACGCGCATTTTGAAAGCACATCCTCAAGACTCCTTATCCCCTTAGAAGCAACAGTTCTCCCACTAGACAAATCCGTCGGCAAATTCTCATCATCCTGAAAACCAATTTTGTCTCGCGTTGTTTCTTTCGCCAAATCTCTTGTCTTGTCTGCCTCCATATCTTCCCTTTTCCTGTTCTTTGTCTTCTCCTTGCCATCACCTTAGTAACGCGAATAAACAAAATCACCTCGTTCCTTCTCTGCAGTTGGTAAATTGTTTTTGTCAATTTGGTCATCCTTGGATATTCCGCCGTTTATTTGTTCATCAAAATACTGAGAAATGACTTTTGTTCTTCTTCTTCTTCTTCCTATTTTCCCTCCTTGCGTCGTTTGAATCGTCATCCTTTGATTTTCCATATTTTACTTTGTCAAAATACGGAGAAACTACCCTCTTCCTCCTCTGTCTCGTTCACATCGCTAAAATTCCCGCCACCATTAGCGGGATTGAGGTTGATGATAGATTTAGGAGGCTCTTCTCTTTGTGGCACATATATGGAGAAATCGATAAAAATTACCTCCGTCTTCCTCTTCTGTTGCTTCTTCTTCTTTCCAACGTGCCAGCCCCTCTCTGCCTCTTCCATCAAATCAATTAAAGACAAACCCCGAAAATACAGATGCTATAGCGATATTCGTTTTTGTTAACCAATGCCCGTAATAGGCGAAAAGTAACCTACTGATAACGGTACATCTCCATTCTAGTTTAGGCTTCCATCCCTCCAGGCTGCCACAATCAATGGGCGCGGGCTGGACGGTGTTTCCCACTTCAATGTAACCGTTGATAAAAGCGGCGCTGGACTGAGTGAGAAACTAGTGAAAAATTGTTTGCCGGGTCAACCGGTCTCAAACTTGTATTCAATGGGTGCTTTCTACGGTGACTTGAAGGTGCGCGGGACTAAAGACAGAGAGGTAACATATGTAAAAATCAGTACAAAAAAAAAAAAAAAAAAACTGATTACTATTGAAAATAAAATAAAAATAATGGTGGATAATTATATAATAAAAGTGAATTTAAAATTTTAATTTTTTTTTATATCTATTATGTAAATATTATACTTTTATGGGACAATATATTAAATATGTTTATAAAACAATGTTCCAAATTCACATAAGGTGGAGAGGAAAACTCATTCATGGATACAAGGTGGCCAGAACTGCTCCTCCTATTTCCCATTTATTCTTCGCGCACGATACTATATTGTTCACTCGAGCTACTGTTTAGTAGTGTGACAAAATCCTTGAGATCTTGCAGATTTATGAGGAAGCGTCAGGGCAAAAGATCAATTTGGACACATCAACTCTCTTAACAAGTCGCAATGTGTTGGAAGAGCTCAAACTTCAATTAATGAGTCAGTGGATGTTTAAGGCAGTTGAAGGATATAATAAATACCTTGGTTTACCTACTCTTGTAGGTAGGTCAAAGAAGGAAGTTTTGAGATTGATTCAAGATCGGATGCCTAGTAAAATTGACGAATGGCAGGAAGGAGCGTTGTCCAAAGCTGATAAGAAGATTCTGTTAAAATCTGTGATCCAAGCTATTCCAACGCATTCCATGAGTTGTTTTCTTTTACCTATCTCGGCATGTAAAGAAATTGAGCGGGCTATGGCAAGATTTTGGTGGGGTTGTAAACAAGGGGAGAGGAAAACTCATTGGATGAGCTGGAAAACCACGGCTACCTCTAAATTTAGAGGCGGGATGGGATTTAGAGATCTGCACTATGTTAATTTAGCGACGCTAGCAAAGCAAGTATGGAAGATGAGGGAGGAGAGGGATTCGTTGGCAGCTCAAGTAATGAAAGCAAAGTACTATTATCGGGTTAGGTTTGAGAATGCCACTATTGGATAACAACGTAGTTTCCTTTGGCGTAGTATAATGGGTTCAAAGCAACTGGTGATAGAGGGTTCAGGATGGAGAGTGGGAAATAGCAAGAGTACTAGAATCTAGGGGGATAGGTGGGTGGTTTCCAGAAGTTTGGAGAGTATAACCTACTTTCCTAATATGCTACCAGTTGATTCTTATGTCAACAAATTGATTGATGATGACAACAGGTGCTGGAAAGTGGACTTTAGTTAACCAGGTCTTTACGTCGGATGTTGCTAAGCAAATTCTAGTTATGCCCATCAGTCATCGGTTGCCAAATGACAAAAGAGTTTGGAAGTTTAATAAATCGGGCAAGTTCTCAGTCAAAACAACATATCATCATGCTTTCTCTTCTATGTCCCAAACGACAGTATTGAGGCCCTCTGGCAGTCAAGTAAATCCTATATGGAAAAAACTCTGGCAGTTACATATCCCAACCAAGGTGAAACAATTTATATGGAGAGCCTGCACTAACTCACTACCTACCAGGATGGAGCTTATGAAGTGGTGTGGGTTGGATGAGCCTTATTGCATGTTATGTGGCAAGGACACTGAGATCTTGGACCATCTAATGTTGCATTGTCTAATCACACTACAAGTTTGTTATGTAAGTCCCTTACGGCTGGATATGTCTTTGGTGAATGATAATAGTTTAAAATTGGTCATGGGTAGAGTGTTTGATTCATACCCGTCTCATTATGGTGAACTATTTTCAATGCTGGCATGGGGTATTTGGACAGCAAGGAATAGGTGGTTTTTTTATCAAAAGGCTTTTGAAGTCCAGGATGTAGTTGTGATGGCAACGAAATTATTGGATGAGTGGCAGTCAGCGAACGGTAGTGGTGATGGACATGTAGCTGTTCCTGCTCAAATTCCTTGGAGACCACCGAGTGCAGATCTGTACAAGCTCAACTCAGATGCTGCGATTTATAGAGATGGGACGATGGGAATGGAGTTTATGGTACGTAATAGCCTGGGTGAAGTGATACTGGCTGGAGTACGAAGAGTTGAGCAGCAGGGGCATAGCACAGTTGCTAAAGGATTGGCATTGAGGTGGGCGTTGGAGGTGACAATGCAAGCTGGTATTCGGCACGTTGAGGTTGAAAGTGATGGTAAGGCTGTAGTGGCTGGAATTATGGGGAATGGTAGTCCAGATGCTGTTGTAGAGCTGCTGGTGGAGGATATTAAAGAACTCGCACCTCAGTTGGACGTGTCCAGGTTTCATTTTGTTAAACGTCGTGCTAATTGTGTTGGCCACGATTTGGGTCAGTATGTAGAGTATCTCTGGTTTCTTGTGGATTGAAGAGGTCCAACTGACATTGCTATTCTAGTCTCAAACCGTGTAAGACATATGTCTCCCAATGATTAATAAATATCCTATCTTGTTCTCAAAAAAATATTAAAAACAGAAAAGAAAACAAAACTAGCTACCATCGAGAATAAAATAAAAATAATGATGGACAACATGACAAAAATAAATCACATAATAAAAGTAAATTTAAAATTTTAATTTTTTTTTTCATTCTTTGTATCTAATGTGTCAATATTATATTTTTATGTGACAATATATGAAAATTATTTGTAAAATAATGTTCCAAACTAATTTAATAAGTATTATTTGTTAATTATAAATTAAGTAAAGTTATTGATTATAAATCAAACCTTATATTAATATTGAATAATATTTAAAAAATAAAAATTTGCATGTAAAATTGGCACAAAAATTGCATAATCATTCTTATTTTTATAACAAAAATATTATTAGTATGTAAAATTGATTATTTTGTAATATTGGAAAATAATTATATAATCATTCTTATTTTATAATATACATAATACTATATGAAATTATAAAATAATGAAAGTTATTGTACTTTTATGTAATTTAATAGATTATCTTGTAAAACGAAAGAAATACTATTATTTTTACATAAAAATCTTGTCTAGATAATTATTTTATAGCATTAGGATATATTTTGTAATATCAGGATATATGTTGTAATTGAGAAAAAATACATAATACTATATGAAATTATAAAATATTTAGAGTTATTATACATTTTATGTAATTTGATGAATTATTTTGTAAAAATAAATAAATATGATTATATTACATAAAAATCGTGTATTGACAACTATTTTGTAATATTAGGATATATTTTGTAATAGAGTAAATATAAATAATACTATATGGAATTATAAAATATTTCGAGTTAATATACTTTTTATGTAATTTCATGAATTATTTTGTAAAAAGATAAAAAAAAATGATAATATTACATGAACTTGTATCTTGACAACTATTTTGTAATACTAAGTTATATTTTGTAATATCATGTTATATTTTGTAATAGAGTAAACATACATAATACTATAAGAAATTATAAAATATTTAGAGTTATTATACATTTTATGTAATTCTATAAATTATTTTGTAAAAGATAAAAATATGATAATATTAAATAAAAATTGTGTCCTGACAACTATTTTGTGATATCAAGATATATTTTGTAATCTCAAGATATATTTTGTAATAGAGTAAATATACATAAAACCATATGAAATTATAAAATATTTAGAGTTATTGTACTTTTTATATAATTCTATGGATTATTTTGTAAAAAGATAGAAATATGATAATATTACATAAAAATTGTGTCTTAACAACTATTTTGTAATCCCAGGATCGGCCAGGCAGCCGCCTAGGACTGCCCAGGCCAGCCTCGGCCAAGGCAGAAATCGGCGGCTCGGGGCTGGCCAGGCAGCTGCCTAGCACTGCCCAGGCCATGGCCCAGGATCGGCCAGGCAGCTGCCTAGGACTGCCCAGGCCAGCCTCGGCCAAGGCAGAAATCGGCAGCTCGGGGCTGGCCAGGCCATGGCCTAGGATCGGCCAGGCAGCTGGCTGGGACTGCCCAGGCCATGGCCCAGGATCGGCCAGGCAGCTGCCCAGATTCTCGGACGCCGCGGCCAGCAGCCCCCTATGGTGCACAAATTCTACGGGCGTTTGTAATGAAAATCAAAATTCACTTGGGCCATTATGTTTTGAATGGTATTTAAGGGCCGCACACAAAAAATGGCATTTTTCCTAGCTTCCCTACTATTTTTCTCGAATTTTCATATTTTTATTGATTAGAAATTAAAAAAACAAGATTCTGTTGGAGAAAAATTCTCAAATTTTTTTCCTAGCTTCATTTGGATGTCCTTAACATCTGTACAAAATTTCAGCTCAAAACTATAAGAAATGAATTTTTTAGAGGGGGGGGGCCTCCTCAAACATATTGATGTCTCCTCCTGCCAAGGCTGAAGTTGCTCCTAACGCTCTTTAGGGGGGTGTGGGTAGTCACCCCCCTGGGGGGTCAGCAAGCGGCA
>CATIWR010105937.1:0-16033 GCA_949677035.1 Omphalea diandra
AACCACTCTCTCGCTCTCGTGTTATCTCTGTTTTTCTAACACAATATATATTCAATATATATATATATATATATATATATATATATATATATATATATATATATATATATATATATTCCATTAAACATTAGCTCATTTAAATTAGTTTTGCAATAACTAATAAGATGATGGTGGCCTTAACTTGACAATAGCAAGTAATTATATATTATATTTACTCTCTATAGTCAAAGTATTTATATCATTTTTTTTAGAAAAATAGTGTCAGGTATGGTACTAAACCCATCGGTCTAGTCTCAAATTATTCCCAACCAGTAACATTACTAGAAATTCTTAAATAGTCTCATATTGTGACCCAATTATTCCCAAACATGCTTCCATATCCCTTAATTTCCTGTTCATCAGGAGAAAATTATGCGTGTTTATATGATGAAAAGTGAGATAACAGTACCAGTAGAGATTGCAACAACACTATCTGATGTGTTGTCCAATAACCTGCACCCAAAGAGGGACACCAAATTATTAAATCAACTTAGTTCTAAAAGAAATACAAGTGACAATCTAATGAGCGTGAAATTTTTGTTTACCTCCACTGCTATAAGGATGTCTTACTCCATTTGAGAAGATAATGTTGCTAGCAAATCTATGCAGAATCAAATGTAAATCCTGTCATGTATAGTTGTTGAAGGTATGTCAGCAGGTTTAAAATTAATTAAGTGGATGTTTATATCGTAGCCTATAGGCATCACCAACTCACTGCATGTCTGGACACATGATAGACCAACCATTTAATTATAATAATTAAGTTCATATATATATATATATATATACACATACTATTCCATGTAGACAGAATATATAAATTAGAAATAGTTGATGTGGTAATATAAACCCCTTTCCTTTCATATATAAAATATTTTATAAATCTCAGCTATCATTTGAGTTTATATATAAGAAATCAATAAACAAGTTTACCTAAAATTTTAATAGCGATAATCACTCCAAGCATAGGAAAACAGTACACTTTTAGTAACTCATTACACTCTTATTTATTTATTTTTGTTGAAACGGCAAAGGAGATTCTTAAACTTCACCTAATACATTTCAATTTTGAATTGATTTAAATAGATTTACTTATATTAGACCTAACGAATCTCGTACTTTGTAAAATGGTTCCAAGTGAATTTTTGAATTTTATCTGAAAATAATTAATTTTTGTTGTTAATTAAATTAATTACTACTTACACACCTGTGCGTTATATCATATAATTATAATAATAAATTTTAAATAAATTTAATATTTATATTTATCAAATAATTAGTTAATTAATTAAATAATTAAAAATTAGTATGTAAATACTAATTAAAATTTAGTTATTGTTTTATAATATATTACTATTTCTAAAAAATTATTATCAAGTAAATAAAATAATAAAAATAAAAAATTATAATTGAATTAATATAATAAATTTTTAATAATAATATATTTTTGATAAAAAATTTAAAAAATCTTAGTTTATTTTTTCTTTTGTTAGTCATTTTTTAACTTTAAATTTTTGATTTTTTTCTTATGTGCTGGAAACTAAATATTTGTTGTTATGAATGTGAAGAATTTCTTATATTGTTAAACTTCCTATATTGCTTTTATGTAAATAGCTCTTATATTATTAAATTTTGTTTAAATTATTTTATGTGAAGAACTTCCTATATTATTGTATTTTTTATATTTTTTATTTAATTTGATTGAGAAAACTAAATATTTAATGATTAGATTATTTTTCATATGAAAAAATGAAAATATATTATATTATCACTAATCAAAAAAATTATAATACTAATGTAATTACTTGACAAATGGTAAATACTTGTTTAATATTGAGTTTAAGACTGCAATTTCTTATATATATATATTTTAATTACCTGCCATCTCCATGCAGCAGGTGTTTCATCAGGAGGGCTATTGAGTTCATACATATCATAGCATGATTCATTTCCCATAAGCAACAACACCAGCAAAAATTTTCTCAAGATTATGAGTTCCTTTTGGTGCTCCATCAACTCCACCACACACAATGGTAACTGGATATTTAGCTGGATCATTGTATTGAGCTGCTTCAGAATAGATAGAGTCTAAGTAGTCCTTGAGCTCAGAAGGCTTCTTCAATGGACTAAACCCAAAAAAAAAAAAGAAAAAAGGAATAATTAACTAATTATATTTAGACTTACATGTTTACATATTTAGTATAGGAGTTCTGTTATTATTATTCGCAAGTCTTGAATTTCTTGCTGAGGTTTTTAAGACCATTAGGCTTTGAAGCTACTTTTTCAATTTCTGCCCATGATTTGCTTATTGTTCGGTAACAATTCATACCAGCTTCCTGCACCATCCATGGACATATAATTGATTAATTAATTATATAATAATATATAAAAGAAACCGAATAATTAAAGATATATTCTCTCACTTTAAAATCCTTGGTCACAATAGAATAGTATCCATTTCTTGGTGCAGTCTCTCAAAATAAAGAATTGGAGCTGATGAAGCTAGTGCACCAAGAGCGATATGCGGATACTTTTACCTAAACCAGGAAGCTAGCACTAGCGTATCAACAAACAAAAGTTAAAAAATATGGTATGAAAAGGGTTATGACAAATTGCTATTAAAATAATGTAAATTTATAAAATTTGTATTTGGCAAGTCTTATGCACTGGATATACTTTTTTTCGTTTAAAAAAAAAAACAGATAAATATAGATGACGTGAAGTGCGACATTCATAATTCTTCTGTATTTTTCATAATTTTACGTATTATTTAGCAATTAATTTTTTAAAATTTCAAATAAAATTTAATCTGATATTTATTATTTTCTGTATTTAGTGGCATCAAATTTTATAATGATTTTATTCAATTTTTTTTAATAATTATGTACTAAGCCAGAAGCAGCCAAACACGGCGATAGTAAATTGTCAAATTAAGGCTGTGTTTATAAAAAAAAAGATATAGAATTTAACATTAATTAATGCAAAATAGAATAAATATTTGATTAAATTCTGTCCAAAATTTATAAAAAAATGTACCAAATAAACACGACATGAAAGGCTGACTCGCTTACTAAATGTACCACTGATTTAAGAGAATGAAGAGTTTGTAATCACTTATTTCCACCATAGGATCCACCAATCACAATTACTGGAGAACCCTTTGCAGAAAATTTTCTCTTGACGTGCGTAATAATGGTAGCATATTCTGCCATGGCTTGAGCTGAGTTCAAATAACCAAGAGAACTCGCATGTCTTAACGCTTCTTTGCTTGATCCAAATGGCATCGATTTTCCATAGTAACGATGCTATCAGGATTAAAGAACACTTAATAATAATAATATGATGTGTGAAATGTAAATGAGATTTTTTTTAAAAAAATGATGGATTAGGCATGTTGAAGAATGTTTTTACCTCTATATATAGAAGTAGAGCCTTGAAATGAAAAGCATTATCAATAAGGAAACCAATAGGATCCATATCATAATCTAAATTCTCTTTTGCACCAAAGAAGACCAATATTGGTGCACTAGTGTTTGGACCACTCCAATACTTAAAATTGACAATGTATTTTGTTTGAAAGTGGTATAGCTTTTAGGCCTATAGTTGAAATGATCAAGTGTTTGTGGGTAGAAAAATGTCACAAAATCATTTGAAGCAGATTCGGAGTTTATGATACTTTGGGTTTGTTCACCATGGCTATGTCTCCTAAGTGCCCGAAGCCCTGGAATCTTAAATTGACTTGCAGAGACATGAAATGGGGAAATTAGTAAAAATAGGGAAATTAGTAATAACAACACTGAAAGCAATCGAAAAGGGTATCTAGGAGTGGTGTCCATGGCCGTAGTTGAGTTTGTTGCTGAACTATGTGGAAGAGCAATGGCATGTAGTTAGTGTTTTGAAGTTATAAGCTATCATTTAGCACCTATTTATGATACAAGATTTGCAATGCTGAGATCATGTTATTGGCTCAGTGGAATATGGGTAATTAAGCTGGTATGTATATATATATATATATTAGGTTTAACTACTTTGTCTCCTATTTCGCAGTACTGACATGCTCCATTGAGTTTTGTTTGCAATGATTTGCGATTACAACAGTCAAGATATACACATTCAATGGATTTAATTCTTTAATGAGTATGCAAATCGCTTTCACTTTATTTAATATTGATGTTCTAAATTCATGTACAAGACACTTAATATATTATCTTTACATACAGAGCCATCTTATTCTTGCATTATATTTGCATGCATGGGGCTATAAAGATAAAATATATATCAAGCGTTATAATTAGTTTGATCTTTGAGCTGAAGACGATCTGCATAGTACTTGGAAATCCAGCCTTGGATTATCTCAACCTCAGTCTGTCTTTGCATCACTAACCAATTTGGATCACTTGGCTTTGCTCTGTGTATATCCAAGCAATGAGATCCTGCATACATATATATGATGATTCCACCAAACATTAGCATATTTAAATTATTTTTTACAATTGTAATTACTAATAAGATGATAGTGGTCTTAACTTGACACTAGCAAGTAATTACATAATTATATATTGTATCTACTGTCAAATTAATACTTAACCTAACGATAAATGTGAGATTATTTAAGAATTAAAAGTATTTATACCGTTTTTTTCAGAAAACAAAAAGTGTCGAGTATCGCACTAATTAACCCATGAATATACTTTCAAGTTATTCCCAATTAGTAACATGCTACCAATCCTTTTGCTTCATTTCTCGTTCATCATGAGAAGATTATGTGTGAGTTTATATGATAACAAGTGAAAATGGTACCATTAACAGTCGAGATTGCAACAACACTATCCGATATGTTCTCCAATACCCTGCACCCAAAAATGGACACCAAATTATTAAATCAACTTAATTTTAAAAGAAATAGGGTAAATGACAATCAAATGAACATGGAATTTTCGTTTACCCTCCACTGCTATAAGGATCTCTCAGTCCATTTGAGAAGATAATGTTGCTAGCAAATCTATGCAGAATCAATTTTAAATCCTGCCATATAAAGTTGTTGAAAATATATCAGCGGCTCCAAGATTAATTGAGTGGACTAGGAGTATGTAATTGGAAAATGCTTATATTAGCTTATACATGGCCTCCGTAATAAGTAGTGATCCAGTGAGGCTGAGGCAGGACACCATACAAGGTCTTGCACTCGTTGATGTAGCCGCTCAAGTTGAAAGGTGCGGGTGGGAACATAGTGTTTCTATCATGCCCTATGGGCACCACCAACTCACTGCATGTCTGCACATATAATAGACCAACCATCTAATTATAATAATTTAAGTTCATAGATATATAATATGCTATTTACTATTCCATGGAGACACCATATATAAATCAGTAGTGGTTGATTAACTTATTATATTCCTATTTTTTTATTGATGTAGCGAAAGAGATTCTTTAACTTCGACGATATAGGAGTTGACATCAGAGTTCAAATCTCACTGATATAATCCCGCTCTCCAAAACTTTAAAAAAAAAAAAAATCCTTCGCCTAATACATTTCAATGTTAAGCTGATCCAAACAAATCTATATATCCACGTCAAATCTAGCGAATCCTCATACTTTATGAGATGGGTCCAAGTCTGAATAATTAGTTTTTGTTGTTAATTAAGTTAATTATTACCTGCCAACTCCATGCAAGAGATGATTCATCTGTAGGGTCATTGAATTCATTCATATCATAGCATGATTGATTTCCCATATAAGCAACAACACCACTAAAAATTTTCCCAAGAATATCAGTTCCTTTCGGTGCTCCATCAATTCCACCACACACAACGGTAACTGGATAGTTAGGTGGATGATTATATTGAGCTGCGTCAGAATATAATGAGTCTAAGTAGTCTTTGAGCTCGGAAGTTCTCTTCAATGGACTAAAAAAAAAAAAGAAGAATTAATTAATTAATTATTAGATAGTAATCTATGAGTTTTAGACTTTCATTTACATATTATTACTTGCAAGTCTTAAATTGCTTGCTGAGGATTTTAAGGCCATTAGGCTTTGAAGCTACTTGTTCAATTTCTGCCCATGAATTGCTTATAGTTTGGTAGCAACTCATACTCGCTTCCTGCACCATCCATGGACGTGTACTATAATTAATTCATGAATTATATATATATATATAAATATATAAAGGAATCAAATAATTAAAGATATATTCTCGTACTTTAAAATCCTTGGTCACAATGAAATAGTAACCATTTTTTGGCGCAATATCGTCGATATAAAGAACTGGAGCTGATGAAGCTAGAGCACCAAGAGCAACATGGGGGTACTTTAGCCTAAACCAGGAAGCTAGCACTGCACCATCACCAAACAAAAGTTAAAAACATATGGCATGAAAAGGGTCCTGATAAATCGCTATTAAAATAGTGTAAATTGATAAAATTTGTACTTTAGAAATGAGTCAGATTGATATATTAAAATTATCATTTTTGCAGTGGTACTAAATCTATCTTTTCATAGTCTCATAAGCAAAAATCTGATTAATAAGGTGAAAGATACACTCACTCACTTCCGCCATAGGATCCACCAATCACAATTACTGGAGAACTCTTTGCAGAAAATTTTCTCTTGACGTGTATAATAATAGCAGCATAATCTGCTATGGCTTGAGCTGAGTTGAAATAACCAAGAGAACTCGCATTTCTTAACGCTTCTTTGCTTGATCCAAATGGCATCGATTTTCCATAGTAACGATGCTGTCAGGATTATACAACACTTAATAATAAGATGTAGCATATAGAATTAATTTTTTTTTTTAAATATATGATGGATTAGGCATATTAAGGAATGTTCTTACCTCTATATATAGAACTAGAGCCTTGAACTGAGAAGCATTATCAGTAAGGAAGCCAATAGGATTCATATCATCATCTAAATTCTCTTCTGCACCAAAGAACACCAATATTGGTGCACTAGTATTTGGACCACTCCAATACTTAAAATTGACCATGTATCTTTGTTTGAAAGTGGTATAGCTTTCAGGCCTATAGTTGAAATGATCAAGTGTTTGTGGATAGAAAAATGTCACAAAATCATTTGAAAAAGATTCAGATTCTATAGTACTTTGGGGTGGTTGGCCATGGCTACGTCTCCTAAATGCCCGAAGCCTTGGGATCTTAATTTGACTTGCAGAGACATGAAATGAGAAAATTAGTAATACCAACATAGAAAGCAATTGAAAAGGGTATCTAAGAGTAGTGTCCATGGCATTAGTTGAGTTTGTTGCTGAATTATATGGAGAAGCTACAGCTTGTAGTTTGTGTTTTGAAGTTATAAGCTATTATTTAGCACCTATTTATAATACAAGATTTGCAATGGTGAGATCATGTTATTGGCTAAGTGGAATATGGGTGTAACTAAGCTGGTCAAAGTGGTACCGTTTTAGTCTCTATATGAGCAATTTGAAAGATAATTTTTCTTTGATACATAAAAATTAGATATGAATAATATTAGATTACATAATTTGACTTAAAATTTTTCCTGCGCTTGGTTTTAATTGGCCAATTTTGCCTTCATACACAAATCCCACTATAGTTTTTAACATAAGAATCAGAAGTACATGATAAGGTGTGACGAGACTGAATCTCCAAGTAAATGTGATCAAGGGAATAATTGAAAAGTTGAATTTGTGTTGAAAAACTTGCAAAGTGCACTATAGTAGGGTGAGCAATACCTACGCAAATAAAAGTGGCAGTCACTTGACAAGCATCTTTAGAAATAAAAGTGGCATTCACTTGACAAGCATCTTTAGTAGTGGCGGCAATCGGTTTAGTTGAATGAGTATAATTTGAGTTAATTATAAGTTAGATTAATTTTGGATTATAACTTTTTTATGATAGATTTAAGTTAGAATATTTTAGATTGTTAATGGGTCAAATTGGATCATCAAATCAAAATATAAAAATAAATTTGAGTTATTTTTAGATTTTAATTGAGCCATTTAATTTTGATTTTAAAAATAAATAAAATATTTTTTTATTTTTGAATAAATTTTAATTTTTTAATAATTTAAATCAGTCAATTAAATTGACCTATAAATCAACTTGGCATCAGATTATTTCGAATCTGAGTCAAATATAATCTAAAACTTTTTGAACTATTTCAGGTTTCTTTTCTAGAGTGGAGTGAGAGACTGACACTCTATCACCAATTCATTGTTAGTATTGTCCAGAGGACGACAGTGTCCCACACCCACTAGAGAGATAGAAATCAACAAGCTAAAGTGCTGTGCCCCCACCACTTTATTTTGAAGACTTCAATTTTGGGATTTTGTATGATTGCAACACATGTTTTGTCTCTTTCAGTTCTAGAAGTACCAAAAAGGTTCCTCTCTTTTCTAAAGTGAATAATTTTAGCAAGGAAAAAAACAGTAGAACATTCAAAAGAAGATGTCATTATCATTGAAACATGAATGTGGAAAGCTAGTTAATAAGTGATTAATGATTAACTATCATTGATTATATCATTGCAGTGGTTAATTATCTAAATTTAAATCTACGAGATTTTGAGTCCGAAATTTTTAAAGCATATGACTGTAAAATAGAAAATCATTTTGTTACAAGTACATCAAAGAAAAAAAAACAATTAAGAAAAGAAGCAATAGCAGACGGGGGCTATTTCACAATTAGTTCATTATTCAATTTAATAATAAACATTGTTAATTCAAGTCAACATAATTTAATTCCTTTAGAAAGAACTGAAAATCAAATCATGTTATCTAATTTGGCGCTATATATTGTCAGCATTATTAGGTATGTATGATTGAGTATACTGGTCAATCCAAGATGCAATGATAGTTTTCTCCTGGTCTCACTTGGTGTAGAGCCATCCAAATCCAAACAATGACTACTTATTAATTAATTAATTGCAATAATATATATTAATCTCAATCAAACCCTTCCAACAAAATAATAATAATAAAAAATAATCTAAGAAAAAACCAGAAGAATTATTATAGGCATACCTTCAACTGTGTTTATATCAACAATAGTATCTGACATGTGCTTTAAGACTAGTAATTAGGAGATAATTAGTAAATTCGATACAATAATCATGTAATAAGAAAAGTCAATATAGGATAAAAAAAGAATTTGTACTTTTACCCTCCAGCACTGTATGTTGCCTCCAAAATTTCCTTGTACTTTACCCATTCTCATCATGGTCGTTTATGGAGTCCGTTGATGTTGGACATATATTCCAAAGCACGCTCTCTTGCTGAGCCCAAATAAACCCCTAACATACTTCGATGCTTAGCCGTTTGGTCAAATCAAAACAGAAAAACTTACCTTTCCCTCTTTTCTGTCTTCATCATTGGTGAGCCATACGTTGTCGGATCGATGGCAAGTGGGCATCGAGGTGATGACGATGTTGCATTGCTTCGATAGTTTGTTCACATGGTAGTGATAAGAAAAAGGAGGACCACGAGATATCGAAGATGATAGGTTTTGTTCAGCTATTTGTGTCCCAACTCAATTCAGGAGTGTAATCGATGCATAAATTAATGTCATTTTAATTCATGCAAGTGTAGACAAAAAAAATAAAAAAATTTCTAATGACAAAAAAAAGTTGGTATAAGAGATTTAGGTTCGAGTCTTGTAAATTTGCGGAGCATAGGACGTCATTGTTTTACTTTGTTATTTGTTGCTTTTAGATATCTCAATTTTTTGTACTCTTTTTGTCCTTTTTATTGTCTATTTTACTCATATCTTCAGTTTCTATTACATGAATAGAAATTATGCCTCGTGGTAAGAAGACCACAACTAGGTGTAAGGCAAAAACGACTGCCATAATAGAGTGTCAGACTATGGTTGAGAACCAATTCATCCAGTTGCACAAGCTCAACCGAATGGAGCCTCTTCTCAACTTGTTCCTTTTGAGGCTCTTGGTTCCGCTAGAGTTACTAGAGCAGGCTTAGCTGCAAGGTTGCAGGGAGTTAATAGGGTTGTTGAGGCGATGTTATGGTTGATTACAAATAATTAGCAATAGGCTGTAGTTGTACTTATGACCACTACCACCTAGAACAAAACCCAGTTTGGCATTACAAATGATTTTATTAAGTTTAAGCTGAAGAGATTTTCTGGTGCAGCCCTTTCGCAGATCTTATGGACTTTCTCGATAGTATGAACTGGTGCTATGAGGTTATGGGTTGTAGTAGTTCGATGATGGTACTTCTACTAGGGCATTAGCTTGAGCGGGTTGCTCATGACTGGTATTAGTTGAAGAATAATGGTAAAGCTGAGGGATCTCTTTTTAACCTAAGTTTCACACTCTCTTTTTAGAGTGTTTCCTTCCTGAGAGTATTCGAGACGCCAAGGCTAGAGAGTTTGAGGCATTGAAATAAAAAGGTATGACAGTTGTAGAATATGAGGTGAAGTTCACTAAATTAGCTCGTTTTGGCAAACATATGATTCTTGATGAGTAGAGAAAGATACACAGATTTGAGTAAAGACTACGAGATAAACTAGCTGATTGTGTTACTTCTTTGTGTCTTCCTAACTTTGAAGAGATTGTTGATTGAGCTAGATAGATGAAGATGTTTAATAATGAGTGCAAGGCTCGTGAGCAGTGCAAGCAACATATGAGTAAGAGTTAGAATAGCCAGTATGGCAGAAGTAGTGACTTTGGTAAAGGACATAGAGGTCATGGATCATATCAAGGCAAACAGGGTTCACAAGCATCAAAAGGGACTCTACTTAAATATTTTAAAAGTAGATAGAGTGAGGGGCAACTATCTTATACAGGTGCTACATCTTGCAATCAAAGTATCAATTTTTTTAGTACCATATGTCAACACTATGGTAAATCCTATGGTGGTCGTTCATGTCATTAGGTGACGAGAGAGTGCTTTGGATATGGACAAATGGGAGATCATTGGATGGATTGCCTTTTAGATGGGACAATGCAAAGATTTGGTCAGGTAGCACTTTTAGCACTTGTTATCCAAGCTCAACCAGTTTCATAGTATGGTGGTAAAGGTCAAGGTTCTGATGGTCATGGTCTGGGTGGTAGAAATGGTGGCAGAGGATCCACTCAGGCTCAGGGATAGGCATCTAGTGGGAGAGGACAGGCTAGAGTTTTTGCCATGACCCACCATGATGCTCAGGCATCTAATGCAGTTGTTACAGGTACATTGCCTATCTATTCTTTTAATGCTAGAGTGTTGTTTGTTCCTGGCTCAATGCATTCTTTTATCTTTCCACATTTTTCCATGAGATTTGAGAGGTCTCCTATACCTTTAGACTACCATTTATTTGTAAAAACACTTATGGAAAATATTATAGACACTAATCTAGTATATAAGGATTGTATGGTACTGTTTATGGATAGAAAGTTAGTTGTAGATCTTGTGATTCTAGAGATTCTGAATTTTGATGTCATCCTAGGGATGGATTTGTAAGCTACTTATCATGCCTTTTTTAGATTGTTTCAGTAAAACAGTGACATTTAGGATTCCTGGTGAGGCATAGTTTCAATTTAGTGGGATCAGAGTAATGCTCCATATAACTTCTTTTTTGCAGTCAGTGTAAGGAGTTTATTACATAAGAAATGTAAGGGTTATCTTGCATATGTAAGAGATGTTGAAGTAGAGGGTGTTAACTTGGAACAAGTTCTAGTTGTCAGAGAATTTGTTGATGTGTCTCCTAAGGATTGATAAGGTTTGCCTTCAAAGAGGGAGATTGAGTTCAATATTGATCTTGTTCCTAGAACTGACCCTATATCCATGCCTCCCTATCGCATGACACCAATTGAGCTCAAGGAGACAAAGGAGCAATTACGGGACCTATTGGATAAGGGTTATATTCGACTGAGTGTTTCTCCTTGGGGTGCTCCAATGTTGTTTGTGAAGAAGGATGGGTCTATAAGGCTATGTATAGACTATAGACAATTGAATAAGGTCATAGTGTATAATAAGTATCCCCTTCCATGTATTGATGATCTATTTAATCAGCTTTAGTGTGTACTTCTTAAAAATTGATCTTTATTGTGGATATCACTAGTTAAGGATCAAGGAGGACATCACTAAATCTACTTTTAGAACTCAGTATGGGCATTATGAGTTTCTTGTGATGTCGTTTAGTCTGACTAATGCCCCTGTTACTTTTATGGACCTTATGAATAGAGTCTTAAACCTTTTCTGGATAGATTTATGATAGTGTTTATTCATGATATTCTAGTGTAATCGAAGAGGAAGGAGGAGCATAAGCAAAATTTGAGACTAGTCCTTTAGACTCTACGAGAACATCGTCTATATGCTAAGTTCTCAAAGTGTGAGTTTTGATTAGAAAATGTGACTTTCTTTGGGCATGTAGTATCTAAAGATAGGGTGCGTGTTAATGAGAAGAAGGTTGAAGCAATGCTTCATTGGCCAAGGCTAACATTTGTGATAAAGATTCATAGTTTTTTTGGGTCTAGTAGGGTATTACAGGCAGTTTATGAAGGATCTCTCTTATATTGCTGCTCTTTTGACTAAGTTGACATAGAAAAATGTGAAGTTTTAGTGTTAAGAGGCTTGTGAATAGAGCTTTAAGAAGCTTAAGACTCGTTTGACTATAACACTAGTGTTAGCTCTTCCTTCTGGGGTTGGTGGCTATACAGTATATTGTGATGCCTCGAGGGTTAGGTTAGGGTGTGTTCTGATGTAGAATGGTCGAGTAATTGCTTATAGCTCACGCCAACTAAAAAGAGACAAACAAAATTATCCCACTCATGATCTATAGATGGTGACAATAGTCTTTGCCTTAAAGATTTAAAGACATTATCTATACGATGAGACCTATGAGATTTTTAGAGATCATAAGAGTGACAAGTATATCTTTAATCAGCGAGATCTTAATCTTAGGTAGAGGAGGTGGGTAAAGCTACTTAAAGATTATGATTGCTTTATTTAGTATCACCATAGGAAACAAATGTCATTGTAGGTACCTTGAGCAGGTCTTTTGGTAGTTTGGCTTATATATTTATTGTTAGGAGGCCTTTGATTGGTGAGATGCACTGGCTGGTAGATCAGGGAGTATAGTTGAATATCTCATTTGGAGCTTTCTTAGCTCAATTTCAGGTTAGACCTATCTTGCTAGATAGGATTAGGGCTAACCAGTATCAAGATGGAGGCTTGAATAAGATTATGGATGGTTTTCGTCAGGGTCGCAATAAGGAGTTTATGATAGGTGATGATGAAGTTCTTTGATATGGTTCTAGATTGGGTGTTCCTAAAGTTGAAGGCTTAGAAGAAGAAATTTTGAGGGAAGCACACAACTCAGCTTACACAGTGCATCCGAGGTTAACTAAGATGTATCATGATTTGAAGGAGTTCTACTGGTGGATTGAAATGAAGAAGCACATTGCACAGCTTGTGACTAGCTGCCTAACTTGTCAGCAGGTTAAGATAGAATATCAGAGACCTTATGAATTACTTAAGCAGTTGAAAATTCCTCAGTGGAAGTGGGAGGAGGTTGCCATGGATTTTGTTGTTGAGTTGTTGCATACTTAAGAGCGGTATGATTCTATCTGGGTGATATTTAAAAGCTAACAAAATCTGCTCATTTCTTGGCTATGAAGACTACATATAGTGTCTCATGGTTAGTTTAGTTGTATTTAGAAGTGATTGTTAAAATTCACGAAGTTTTAGTCTCCATTGTGTCTAATTGTGGTACTCAGTTTATGTTTTGATTATGGAAGAAATTTCAAGAAGTTTTGGAGACTCAGTTACATTTCAGTATTGCTTTTCACCCTCAGACTAACGGGCAGTCTAAGAGAACTATTCGGACCTTGGAGGATATATTTTATGCCTGTGTAATGAATTTTAGTGACAGTTGGAATGATTATTTACCTTTAGTGGAGTTTGCTTACAATAACAGTTACTACGCTAGTATTGAGATGACACCTTATGAGGCTATTTATGGATGAAAGTGTAGATCACCTATCTGTTGCGATGAAGATGGAGTAAGAGGACTTACCAAACTCGAGTTGATGCAACAAACATTAGATAAGAATTGTTTGATCTGTGGTAGGCTTTTGACTACTCAGAGTACCTAGAAGAGTTATGCGGATCCTAAACGTAAGGACATGAACTTTTTTATTGATGATCATGTGTTTTTAAGAGTTTCTCCAATGAAGAGAGTCATGAAATTTGGGAAGAAAGGAAAATTGAGTCCTCGTTATATCAGACTGTTCGATATTGTTGAGAGAGTTGGGGAGGTGGCTTATCGCTTGGCTCTTCCACCTGACTTTTCACATGTACATCTTGTGTTCCACATCTCCATGTTAAGGAAGTAAATTTTTGACCCAACTCACATGTTGCATCCCCAGACCGGGCAATTTATAGGTGATTTGTCTTATGACTTTTCCACCAGACCGTTATTGCTTGGCTTTTCTACCTGACTTTTCACATGTACATCCCGTGTTTATGTCTCCATTTTGAGGAAGTACATATTTGATCCATCTCACGTGTTGTATCCCCAGACGGTATAATTTAGAGGTGATTTGTCTTATGAGGAACAAGTACAAATTCTAGACTGTCAAATTAGAAGCTTTATTCTAAGGAGATTGTCTTGCTCAAAATCTTATGACATAGTCACTCTAATAGTGAAGCTATTGAGGAGATAGAATCTGAAATGCGAAACAAATCTCCTCATTTGTTTGAGTCTTCAAGTTAGAGTTCTTTATTTTATTTATTTACTTTTATTTCTTTAAGTAAACTTTTTGTCTGTTCAAATTTGAGGACCAAATTTTATGAGGAAGGGAGAATGTAATATCCCACAAAATTTAAATAAATATTAAGTATATATATATTTTTTAAAAATATATTGATTGACTTATGATTAAAAATAATATTTAATATTACATATTTTTAAAAAATAACGATATTTATTCTATTTATTTATTTTAAAAACCACACCTCACCACCTGCCTATTTTCAAGCTTCTTATCACCACCAGCATAACCCCATTTATGTTTCAAATCGTGCTAAAACTTCTACTCCAATTTCACTTCTTGCATAATGGCTGCTCTCAATGTAGCCACTTCCAGAATTCTCCGCTAAAGCGAGTCCCGATCGTAAGATAAATTTTCCTTTACTGACGTTGGTACCTTCCTTGTTTCTTTTACTCCGATTATGACTCATTCCTTCTTGATAGATATCACGTGGATAGATATAAATATTCATATATTTTGTGATGACTATGTAGACAATCAATGATCCATTTCTTTTTGTTTTTATGCACAAATCACAATACTTGGTCAGGTATGTTTCTTGCGCGGGCCATCAATTTTGGATAGGTGCATGGTATATGCTATTTGTTGAAAACAGATTCTTGGTTGTTTTGATTAATTTTGGCCAACAGTAAATTGCAATTGTCCTTTCCTTGACTAGTTCCATTTTTTTTTTAGAATTTACTTTCATTATCAAGTTGCAATGTTCCTAACACTGGCGTTTGGTAACTATTACATTTTTTTCATTTTCCTTTCTCAAATTGTTTCGTCATGATTTTATTCTCAAATACCACCTATTTCAACCTTGTAATGTTTGTGATTTTCTTCACTCAAATACATTATTTGTCCTTTTCTTAAATACATGAAATACTGCATTGATTGAGAGTTATTGACTTAAATTTTCTTTTTATTAATTATCATTCTACATGTAAAGAAAATTATTGTGATTGTTGTTATTATTATAGGAAACTCACTTGAAAATTCTCATTATTAATTGTTTGAGTACCATTCACATTACACTTAGTTTTAAATTTTGCCCCATCTCTTTAAATTAAGTTTATATCTATACATATGAAATATTGTTCCAATTCCAATATTAGTTACTGCCGTCCCTTGATATTAAATACAAAATTGCTTTATTTTTTTTTCTACCTAGTATGTTTACTCTTGTTTATCTTTTGTTGAGCCAAAAATCTTTCATATCTTTTCTCAACCCAAGCATTAGTCTATACTTATTACACGTG
>CATIWR010105944.1:0-45701 GCA_949677035.1 Omphalea diandra
TAAAATAATTTGCCATACAACTATACAAACACTACATATATGTTCAAATGTCCCCAAATGCAATGGTACTTCTAAATGATTATTTATCTAATGCATATGCTCATGTGATAATGCTAATGAATGTGACTAGGGATGTTACATGAAAGGAAAGGCAATACCTACTCAATTGACTTAGACAATTTGGCTAACCAATCTTTTAAGTGTCTTATGTCTTTAAGCAATGAAGCTTGATTGTGGCATAGAAGGCTTGGGCATGCAAGCATGGATCTTCTTCAAAGCCTATCCAAAGGAAAGTTAATGGAAGGACTTCCCAAGCTAAACTTCTCTAAAGACACGACATGTGGTCCATGTCAAATAGTGAAGCAACACCATGCCTCTCATAAAGCCAAAAATGTTATAAGTATATCTAGACCACTTCAACTTATCCATATAGACTTGATAGGACCTACTAGAAGTGTTAGCTTAGGTGGAAAGCATTATGCACTAGTCCTTGTAGATGACTTCTCTAGGTTCATAAGAATGATTCATTTGATGCTTTCAAAAGTTTTACAAAAAGAGTTCAAAATGAAAAAGGTTACTTCATATCTTCTATTAGAAGTGACCATGGAAAAGAATTTCAAAATAAGTCATTTGAAAATTATTGTTTGGAGAATGAAGTTTTTCATAATTTTTCAACTTCTAGAACACCCCAACAAAATGGTGTTGTAAAGAGGAAAAATATAACATTAGTAGAAATGGCTAGAACAATGCTCAATGAGTATTCTTTACCAAATTATTTTTGGGCCTAAGCCATTAATACCTCATGTTATATTGCAAATAGAGTTTTCAAAAGACCCATTCTCAATAAAATATTTTATAGCTTTGGAATGGTAGAAAACCCAAGATTTCATACCTAAGAGTATTTAGATGTAAGTGCTATATTTTGAATGCTAAGGATAATCTTGGGAAATCTGATTCCAATACCAATGAAGGAATCTTCTTAGGTTATTCAACTACAAGTAAAGCATATAGAGTCTTTAATAAAAGTACAATAGTAGTTGAAGAATCTATGAATGTTGTTTTTTATGAATTTAGTAAACTTGATTTTGGGAAAGGTATTTTTATTGACGATCTTGTAGGAGATCTTGAAAAGCTAGAATTGGATGATTCTACAAGAAGAGTTGATAAAGAAAAAGAAGAAGGTGATTCATCAAGAGTAGATGAAGACCAACATCAACATCAATAAAAAAAATGAGCCAAGACAAGATCTCCCCAAAGATTAGAGATTCTCCAAGTATCACCCCAAGGGCTTAATCATTGGTGATACTTCTAAGGGTGTAAGTATTAGATCTCAACTTTAGATAATAATCTTGAATTTATTTCTCAACTTGAGCCAAAGTCAATTGATGAGGCTCTTGATGATGATAGTTGGGTACTTGCTATGCAAGAAGAACTTAATCAATTTTAGAGAAACATAGTATGGGAACTTGTCCTTAGGCCTAAAGAACACCTAATTAAAGGTTGTAAGTGGATGTTTAGGAATAAGTTAGATGAGCAAGGTCTCATTACTAGAAATAAGGCTAGATTGATTGTTAAGGAATACAACCAAAAGGAAGGCATATATTATGATGAAACCTTTACCCCGTTGCAAGATTAGAGGCCATTAGGATTCTCTTAGCATTTGCATGTCATATGAATTTCAAACTTTTCAAATGGATGTGAAAAGTGCATTTTTAAATGGTATTATAGAGCAGGAAGACTATGTTGAACAACCTCCTGGTTTTGAGTCTCATTGTTTTCCAAACCATGTTTTCAAATTGAACAAAACCTTATATGGATTGAAACAAGCTCTAAGAGCTTAGCATGAAAGGCTTTGTTCATTTCTCTTGAAAAATGATTTTGAGAAAAGAAAGGTGGACACCACACTTTTTGTCAAAAAAACACAAGCATGATACATTAATCATTCAAATCTATATTGATGATATTATCTTTGGTGCTACTAAAGAATCTCTTTATGAGGATTTTGCTAAGTGTATGACTAGGGAATTTGAAATGAGCATGATAGGAGAGCTCAAATTCTTTCTCGATCTACAAATCAAGCAATCCAAGGAAAGGATCTTCATCAACCAAGCCATGTATACAAAGGAAATGCTAAAGAAATTTGAAATGGATGGTTGCAAAGTAGCTAAAACTCCAATGAGCAGTACCATCAAGTTAGATAAAGATGAATCGGGTAAAGTGGTAGATGAAAAGAGATATCGAGGTATGATCAGATCTCTACTTTAGCTTACTGCTTCTAAGCCGGATATCTTGTTTAGTGTTTGCACGTGTGCTAGGTTCCAATCCTCTCCTAGAGAATCTCATTTGAATGTTGTTAAAAGGATCTTTAAGTATTTGCATGGCATAATACACTGAGGATTATGGTATCCTAGGGATTCTTCATTTAGTCCCATAAGGTATTCAGATGCAGATTATGTGGATAGCTTATTAGATAGACAAAGAACTTTCGGGACTTGCCAATTCATAAGTGAATGCCTAGTTTTGTGGTTTAGTAAAAAGCAAGTATTGGTTGTCTTATCCACCGCGAAAGTTGAGTATGCGGCACGAGTTGTTGTTGCACCTAAGTTCTTTGGATGAAACAACAATTGAAGGATTTTGGCAAAGTAGTTGATCACATTCCCATTAAATGTGATAACACAAGTGTTATTAATCTCTCTAAGAATCCCATCCAACACTGTAGGAGCAAGCACATAGACATTAGATATCATTTTCTTAAAGATCATGTGCAAAAGGATAATGTTATGTCAGAATTCATTGACACAAATCATCAACTTGTAGATATTTTCACTAAACCTCTAAATGAAGAAAGGATGAACTTCGTTAAGAGAGAATTGGGAATGCATGATGGAAGCTCCCTAAAGTGAAAATTTTGATCTTATGATTGATTGTTATGTGTGTTATGCATAAGCGATGATTGTATGAATAGTTTTACTATTTATTTATAGTGGATCACATGTTTTTAAAATTTTTCATTCTTATCCTTGCTGACTCATAATTGGCAAACGCTATATTATTCATGGTCGTGAATTACAAGTCAATTTGACCCAGTTGTCAAATGTCAATTTGCAGTCATAAAATTTTTGCTCCACCATGAATTTTGGTCAGTTTTTCAAAAATATGACCATTGACACGCTTTTTCCCGAGGAAAATTTATCTATTACTCACATTTTCCAGAATTTGCAGTCGCAACTCATGAATTCCATACCCGAATTAGAGTAACCGCTTAGGCAATAAAGTGATTTGATTGCCAACCATTTCTTCTCTTCATTTAATTGTTTTCTAGATATTTATAACCATTCTCACACCCCTTCAAGCCCATAAATACCCCCTTCAACAGTGTTTTCATCACTTCACTACTAAACACTCTTTCTCTCTCTAAAAATCTCTCAAGCCCTCTTCCTCTCTTGCTATGGCTCTAAAGAAATTCTCTAAGGCTGACAAGGGCAAGGCAGTGGCTCAACCCTTTGCACCTCCTGCCCTCCATCTCATGAAGGGAAATCACCAAGGAAGAAAAAGAAAGATTCAAGGTGAACTCTTTCAAAGTGATTATCCCAAACAAGATTCCATCAACATTCATGCTGGAAACTTTAGGCATCAATGCGGAGATTATAGCCTTTCCCTCAAACTTGGGATGGAATGAGTTCATCTTCTAAGATGAACTCAGATACGAAGAAGT
Organism: Omphalea diandra; assembly: GCA_949677035.1. Lineage (NCBI taxonomy): Eukaryota > Viridiplantae > Streptophyta > Magnoliopsida > Malpighiales > Euphorbiaceae > Omphalea > Omphalea diandra. The sequence continues at coordinate 3,716 of CATIWR010105944.1, forward strand.
CATACGTGAATTTATGTGCACCATGCAACTAAGCTGGAAATTTGATTCAAGAGTCGGCCAATACGAATTAGTGTTTCGAGCCTTTAGCGACTCTTTCTTTATTACCTTCGACCAATTGTCTTCCCTTTTTAACTTGCAAGTCAGAGAACACATTCCTTTCATCATCTCCGCACTTGACATTATCTACTCCGAATTTTGGTTAGAGATTTTTATTAAAACCAAACACGACCCTCGCTCTTCTCTATTCAAACACATCAAAACCCTACCCCTATGGATCCTTCATCGTATCATCACCTTCTTCGTCAATGCAAGAGGTGATGGTAATGAGAAGGTTTCTCAAAAAGACTTGGCATTTTTGTTTTGCCTTGTCAAAAACCAACCCATCCAAACCGGTCGTTACCTTGTGAATCAATTGATCCACATGAGTACAAAACCCAAAAGCCAGTTTCTCTTGCCCTCCTACATAATAGTCATCTACTATTTTGTTAGAGCACTTGATGAGGACAAAGAGAAATTCCTCACTTCTTAGACCTAACCTATCTCATAAATGCCAAGGCCATACATCCGGACACATACATCTATACCCTTGGTGTAATAGGAGCAAAAAAGATGAAAACCCCGAAAGCTTCCAAGCGAAAGAGGCTTCAAATTGAAGAAGGCAACATACAAGTCCCTCCTTCTCAACCAAAAACCAAGATAAAGTTGTCTCTTGCCACCATTGATCGCAAGTTGGACAAGCTAATAACAATAATGAAGAGAAGGTTCCTTTTCCTTTCACATCTTCACAGTGATATGGTGGATCTCCAAGAGAAACTAGAAGTTCCTCTTTGTCATCTTTCGGACTTCACCAAATTTGAAGATATGTAAGATGGGGATGGCAACAAAGACAACATTGAGGATGGGGACAAACCTGAGGGAGCACAACACTCACTAGAGACACCATCTTTCAGAGATGATTTTTCACTACTCTGGATTAAGGATCTTTTGTATTTGTTTTTCATTTGCATTATGTTTTTAATAAATATTGTGATCCCACAATTATTAATATATAAAACTTATTTCTTTGCAAACATTGTTATCTTATGTGATTGATGTTATTCTTTTATCCATTGCATTATACTTGCTCCTTATGAATACTTATGCATGAATCTCTTTTCATCTTGTCAAAGGGGGAGAGATTGTGAAAATCTAAAATTAAAAGGGAGAAAATAATAACTTGAAAAACTATAGCATAAGTTGAGGGGGAGCAACATATTTATTGTTTTTATCAAATTCACCTTTGATTGAATGAATGATATACTTAGCAAATTTTGTCATAAGCATTCATTGAATTATATTACAATCCAACTTCACTTTCCTGCATCATTTTCACTTTAGGATCAATCTAAGTTGTTAAAATAAAAAAAGGGGGAGATTGTTGGACTAGGATGGTTAACCCTAAGTCTTGGACCTCTTTTGATCTTGACAAAGGGGATTGATCAATTCTAATGTTTCATATTAAGTGTTGTTTTGCAATTTTTAGTTAATCTTTACATTGGAAGTTGGATAAAATTAAAAAATCTCCAAAATAAGCAAGTGCTCTCTAATTCGCAATCACAACTTGATAAATCATGACTGCAAACTAGACTAAGACAGGTTGACAAAATGGACAGACGTATTCACGGGCCACTTCTCTGTCGTAACCAATTCAAAGAAAGGAAAGCCAGAGTCATAGACGAATTTGGGTGTAAGGCTTGCCTCAGTCACGACCACGAATTTTGAAGTAACTCAAGATGCAATCAAGTCCACAATCACAACTTGACAAATGTCCCAGGTAACCATTGGAAGTCAAAAATCACGATGGGAACTTGTTGGTAGTGACTGCAAACCCAAAAGAAGAAGATGAACACTTTTGGCAGAGGAATCTGCGTCCAGAGTCGTGTCCTGTACAAGATAAATTGTGACCGTTACTTTTGAGAGCAGGTGAAAGGCAATGGTTATATTTTCCTAGTGAACTAATCAAAAGCTAACACATGGACTAGTCGTTAGACACAAACGGGGTTTTCCTTATGAAATTTGGATTTCGCAACTGCTAACGAGTAGTAGTGACCGCAAATTAAGACTGTCAAGCATTTAATGTGAAAATCTGTCTAGCACACTTTGATGATTTTATACCAGCTTTATTGCAACGTCTCTTTGGTGGGTAGAGGCTATAAATACCTCACCAAATAGATGTAAATACAAGAGAATTGATAACTTTGTACCCAAACTCTTGCAATTTTGCTACTCACTCTTTTCTATTCTTTAAGTCATAGTTGGGTGTGAGCATAAATACTAATTGTAATAGGTTATAGAGTGAGCCTATCAAAACACTAAAAGAGATTGTTGTGTGAGCCTGTTAAAACACAAGTGTAAAGGTTGTTGTGTAAGCCTCAAAACATAAGTGTATAGGTTGTTGTGTGAGCCTTCAAAACACAAGTGTGAAAGTTTAGCGTAAGCTTGAAAACACCTTTGAAAGATAGTGGAATACCTAATTTCTAAGAATTGGGGAGTGGATGTAGGGTTATTTATACTCGAACCACTATAAATTGTGTGTTTTTTTCCTACTCATTTCTCTTCTCTCTTTCTAATTTTAATTTGTATACACCAATTCAATCCCTCCCCCCCCTCCTCTTCTTGGTGCCTAGGGCTAACACATGCTTATCTCTTAACCTCACATAGCAAAAGTATGCTTTTATGCCTAATATTTCCATAGTAAAAATATTACCAAATGGATGCTTTCTTAAGCTCTTATGTATAGCATGAGTGAGGTGGCATCCTAAAAGATTAATGCTTGAAATGTGAAGGAACCCTTGCATTCTTGACATGCTTAGTTTCATAAATAAGGGTATGATTTGCCTTTACCCTTTAAGAGTGAGGGTGAGTGCAACTATGATTATGCACATGTGATTTAGATGAAGGTAAAAGAGCTTTAGCTTTGGCAAAAGCTCTCACAAATTTTAGCTTGGAGATAGAAGGTTTAGAATGATCAAAGCTTAAGTCATGTCTATCTCTTGAAGTCTTTTGAGAGCCCAAAATAAGATCAAGTTTCTTTTTTCCTTTGTAAAAGAGGCAAGTGAATCATTTACAATTAAGATATATTTCTTGAGACTCGCATTTTGGGAAGACAACATTTCATAAAATTTCTTTTCTTGGTTCAAAGCCTCATTTTATTTTTGTAAAAGCTCAAAACTTTTCTTTAGTTTCACCAATTTAGTTTTCAAGATCATTATTGGTGGATTTTATGGCCTTAAGAAGATTTCAATAGTAAAAATGTTTTCTAACTCTTCATCATCCTCATCTAAATCACTATCTAAAGAGTTAGGACATAAATATTTTGAAGAGCTCTCCTTCAAGCCATGAGCAAATATTGATTTTCTCTCTTCTTCCCATCCTTGGTTCTTCTTCATCCACACTTGGTTCAAATGCACCAGAGTCATCACAAGAGGTTTTATAGGATTTATTCTTATTGTCTTTTTTTCTTTTCAGCTCTAGCTTTTAAGCAATATGTTTTCATGTGGCTAAGCCTTCTACATCCATACATTCAACCTGCTTAAACTTGCCTTTGCCCTTCTTCTTCAGCATTCTTCTGAATTTATTTATTATGAAGGTTATCTACTCTTCATCCAGCTTTTCATCATCATCTGAACAAAGACATTTAGAGGTAGCTGAGAGCTATTACAATCTTCTTCTTATTAGTATCTTCAGATATGGGTGGAGCTTCTCTGTTCAGGTTCATCTCATAATCAATGAGATTTACAAGCAGCTCATCAAGTGGCATGGTTTTCAAGTCCTTTGAGTCCTTGAGCGAGGTGACCTTGCCATGCCACTCCTTAGGCAAACACTTAAGAACTTTCTTCACAAGTCCCTCATTGGTGAATGATTTTCTAAAAGCCTTCATTTCTCCAACAATCTCAATAAACCGATCATACATTCTTGAGATTGTTTCATTAGGCTTCATAAGGAAGGTTTTTATTAACAAATAAGGGTCTTTGACCTGATTTGGTCCTTCATGTGTGATCTCCAAGGCCTTCAAAATTTCCTTAGTAATTAACTTCATGCTTACTTAATTGTACTCACTTCTGTTTAAAGCACAAAAGAGCATGTGGATGGCCTTGTCATTGTTATCAACTTGCCTTTTTTCTTTCTCAAACGTCTCATCAATGTCTTTTTCTATTTAAGTGCCATCCACAAGTATTTGTCATTAGAGTGTATGTACCATTCTCCATAATTCTCCAAAACTTAATGGATTCAGACCTGAGAAAGTAATGCATTATGCTCTTTTAATACTAGTAGTTTGTTCCATTAAAGAAGGAACGTCTCACCCCTGATTGTCCTTCTGGTCTATGCTCATTATGGGTTGTCATGATCATGTCCCTCTTACATTTAAGCTTCAAAAGAGGTTAGGCTCTGATACCAAAAGTTGGACTAAGTGGTGATGAGGCAACCCAAGATGGCGTTGAATTGGGTTGTAATCAAAAACAAAAACACAACCACAATAGAAGTAAACATACAAATCAAAAACAGAGATTTTTATATTGGTTTAGTAATATGCATACTCCACTCCCTAAGCATTCACTTAGGCCTATCTATTCTTTTTCAGGCTTAAGAACAAAACCTTCCCTTTTTTAGGCTAAGGAGGAACCTTTCTTTTTTTACAGGCTCAAGGACAAGCTTTCCTTTTATAGGCTCAGGAAAAACCTACCCCTTAGTATTTTTCTAGGCACAATACTAGTATTTTTCTAGGCACAATACTAACCTTTACAACCACTAGCAAGGAAAGATCTAAGTAGTGTTTATGCCTCTCAAATAGGTAGCTAATACACTATTAGTACTCAATAAAAGCTTACTCTCAAAAGGAGTAACAAAAACAAACCTTACTCTACCCAAAATACAAGTAACACCCAAAAAGGTTTGCATAAATAGTTATAAGGAGTTACAAAGATGTTCATAATGATTTATAACCTTTTTTTTCTAACCCCTCTCCTTATATAGCCAAGCTCTAAAACTAGCCATTGGAATAGTTGATGTTGTGTCTAACAACTTTTCTACAAAACTAGCATTTAAAGATGATAACACTCGTTATTCTCCATGAACACCTATTGAACATGTAACGGTAACTTTCAAAGCCTATTGAATGTCTTTCAAAACCCATTGGCTTTTACTACAATGCCTATTAAAGAGAGAATAATGGTCGTTGTTCATTTCTAGAAAGCTTAAATTTTGTGTTCTATTTTTCAAACTTTACATAGTTGCTTTTCACCCCCTATTGAGCAATTCACAATGCTCGTTGGAAACTCCTTCAATGCCTATTGAGAAGGGTCAATGCCCATTTTAGGTTTCAAAAGCTTTAGCTCAAGTTTGGACATTTTTCCCTCATCTATGGTGAATCTACAATGCTTGTTACTAGCTCAGATTAATGCCCATTATGAAACTTCAATACCCATGGTAAAATCCAGCATAAGTCAACTTGGAACACTTCTCCAACGCCCGTTGCAAGGGTTAAAAGACTTTAACAAAAGAATAACATTTAATCAACATTCGTTGCTCATCCTTTAATACCTGTTGAATGGTCTAACGCCCATTGGGAGATGTTTAACGCCCGTTGAACTTGCATAATACCCAATGAACTTGTTTTGGCCCTTTAATGTTAATCGAGTCTTGGGTTCACATATTATCCAAATATTCTCTCCTAGCATTCAAAACAATCTCCTTTTTTACCGTTTATCGAGTCTATTCAAAACATCAAACAAACACTAAAGTACAAAGCATTAAAACTTTTCTTGGTTTTGTTATAGTTTTGTTATCATTCAAAACTATAGTTTTGTTATTATTCAAAACACATCATTCAAAAGTAGAGGAGTAAGTTTAATGCCTTGGGTTACATATTCTCCAAATATTCTTCCCTTAGCATTCACAACATGCATATCAACACTTTTCAAAGCAACTATTGTATGCTACATCAATATTGCCTTTAGTTTAACCAAGGTGTAGAACACCAATTAAGTTTAATTTCCCTCTCAAGTATTAATATTAGAACATTATTATCATTTAATAAACCATGAAATGATAAACCTCTCATGCTTTTTAAGTACATCTAAACTCCATTTAAAGAAAACATCACTTTTCATGTCATACTAACACCAAACTTTATCTGTTCAATCACGACCAAGCTCAAAAATACCATAAACATACTATTTCAAGCATAGAATAAATATAAAAGAAATATAGTAGATTAAAACTTACTTGAAATGGAAAGAAATACATTTAAAACACCATTGTTTAGCATTAAGAAAAGAAGAAAGTAAAGATAAAAGGGTGTGAAAAGACCACAATGACAAATAGAGCATTAGAAACTTTCAAGAGCTTTGGTTCCAACTTTTTTTGTTCCTTCCTTTAACAAAATTCAAATATGAACTCTATACATCTAAAAATCATCTAAAACACATCATTGTTATGTCATTTAAATTTATATTAGGCACATATTAAATAAAAATAGGCAGTAACATTAAAATAAGGCAGCTATGCAGTTATCCAACTCTTCCTTCCTTCTCTCAAGACACTTCAAATACCAACTTTAGGCATCTAAAATGCTTCATTAAAATGTCATTTAATCACACATTAAGCACACTCATATATCTTAGTAGCCATCGAAGACCATGCACCTAACTTAAATTATACTTTAGCTTCTATCATCCTTCCTCATTTCTTTTTAGCATGTACTTTAATATAACTTTCTTCTACATATAATATTGACATATTCTTCATTATTAAACCTCTAATGCCATCATTCATGCATGTTCATTAATCATCATTTCTTACATATTCTTACTTATATATTTTAAGTTACACTTACTTCCTCATTATGACTTAACATCTTTCATTTTCATATCTTTTAGTCATTCTTTTTAACTCATATTATATCCAAATTAGTCATTATTATATCATTAAAATTACCTTCATTTCATCAAATTTACCTCTTCATGCTCATTACTTAAAGACCTTTAAGAATTAAGTTTTAGGCCTTACAAAAGGCCTTTTACAAAATCTCAAACTTTTGAAGTCCTAATGAAGGTCTTCACATAGACAAAACTCTAAAAAGTACCTAGTACATAGAAAAGCGTTCTTGTTAACTTTTGAAAATGTGGCCATTCTACCCTAACATGTTCATCAAATTCTCTCCATAGTAACTGAGGTTGTAATGTCTATTTCTAATGGTTGTTGTTATTGAGCTTTCTTAAGGATGGTCATTGAACTTTCATCACCGTTGTTAGGTGACCTCTCAATAAGTATTGGTTCTCTTCAGTGGTCAATTTAGCCAACTTAAACTAGACAGATTAATTGTAGTGCTTCCTAAAGGTTCTTTTAATGGCTATTTGAAATTCATCCATGCTCATTGGTCTCAATATGATCGTTGAATATTTCTCCATGATTGTTGAGCTACCTTTCGAATCATGCAAATAAGGAAGGGCACTTCTTGATGGCTTTTTCCTAACTCATTTTGCATGCTCATTGTCTACTTTTAATGCTCATTATTTTTTTTCCACAATCATTAGTATAGTGTTGTGGTTATTGAATTTGCTACTCTTCTCTTTCTTTTCTCAATTTTGTTCTCGCACCATGAAAAGCTCTTAGTAGCCTTTGTCATTATTAGCTTGTTCATCAGTATGCTTAAGTCATTCAGACTTGAGATGTGCTTTGCATTTATCTTTAAAAAAAGCATACAATGGGATCAATTAAAAATTTTCATTCTTTGATATGCATATCTTTATCCTTAGGTGTTTTGTCTTCATTTTTAAAAGTATCTAAAGTGTCAAACATTATTCCCCTACCTCTGGGATGTGGCTCATCTCAAAGCATGGACCTTGAGGTAGCCAAACTCTAAAATCATTTAATTTTTGTTCATTTTATTATAAATTTTTTGAATGTAACTACTATAAAATATCATAAAAGAAATTCACTTATCTTGATTATGTATTTTGCTATCTATTGTCATTATTAATTATAACTCAATTTCTCTCAATAGTTAAAACTCAATATTAATTATTACATATCATGAAAAAAAACAAAAATAATATTACAAATTTTATAAAATTAAAACTAATTTAGATTTTACTATAAAATAATGATAAAACATATAATACAAATAAACTTACATAAAATATAATATATTGGTCGAAGTTGAGATCTTGCTAATTTTATTTTATTTTTTTTATAAATTTTACTCAACTTGGATCAAGCATCTAAATAATTCATCTTGTTTTATATTACTCAATAATTGATTGACAAAATAATTAACTAGCTTTTATTATAATTGCATGATCTTATTTCACTTAATAATTAATATAAAATAAAACAGTTAAATCAGTATTTTTCTTTGTCTATAAACCTTAAATAAGTGAAAAACACTCATTTCGATTACATAATTATGTAACTCATTCTGTTTTCATGTATAAATGTGTACGTGAAATTAAATGTTGATTAAGCGAATGGACTCATTCCCCAAGTGTATAGCAAGTTGGGCGATGGACGACTTGTGCACCCCACATCAAAATAATTTATTTAAAAAATTATTTTTCAAAAAATATATTTTATTGAATAATATATTTTTTAATATTTAGATTACACTATAAAAAATATTAATATTTATTTTAAATTATAAAATTATAATAAAATTTAGATCATAAATATTTTATATCAAGATTATTTATTATTTAAGATAAAAAATATATTAAAAATAAAATTTTTTATAAGTCATATCTATCACCGAAAATCACAGCCAGTTAATGATGATCGATGATAAATATTGATAGTTAAAGATGAGTAATAATAGTAAATATATGTAATTATATATTTTATTTTTAATTTAAATAAATATATTAAACTCCAAAAAATGATTTTTCGTTTTCAAAACGAAAAGTTATTTTTTGAAAAATAACTTAAAACTTTTTTAACTAAAAAAATATTTTTTATTAATTAATTTTTCTAAATATATCAAACAAAAAAAATATAAATAAAATATTTTTAAAAATGTCTATCACTCCCATGCTATCCCGATAATGTTTTGGAACATCATATCCAGATATAAGCCACAAAAACACAGCCACGTGGCAATATGAGAATCACTATGATGGTGAACTACCAGTTAATATTATCTAGCAATTTGAAGATCATAACCCCAAAAATAATTGCAAACGAAAAACAAATCATAGAGGGAAGAAGGAAAGTAAGCAATGGCAACCTCAGTTATAGCTTCAGTGAGCCTGAAACCTTCTCCTTTTAGTTCTACAATTGAAAAATCATCAGCTAGAGGTCTCCCAACTGTCTCAAGAAGAGCTTTCAGAGTGGAGGCCAGTGGTGGCAAGAAGATCAAGACTGATAAGCCTTATGGTCTCTCTCTCTCTCTCTCTCCCCCTATATATATCGAGTAATTTTTATTTAATATTGCACACACTAGATTTACCTGCATACGTAGATTTGGGCATATATCTAACTGCCAATTAATGAAAAAAGAACAAATTGAAAATGGTTATATTTTAACACATTGTTTTTTGGTTAAACATGTTTGCCAATTTTGAAATGTAATTGCAAAATTGAATATATATATATATATATATATATATATATAAGTTTTTATCTCAATTTAAGATAATTTTTGAGTTTGAGTCTTCTTTTTAATTGTAACTCATTAAAAAATATTAAAATATAATTATAATATAAACAAATTTTAATTTAATGATGTTAAAAAATCTTTAAAATTATGGTATTGTATAATTGAATTCAAAGTCTAATATAATAATAACTTAAAATTAATTATTTACTATAGTTATTTTATGTAAATTATGAGTTTGTGTATTTATAAATATTATATTATTATTAATTTTAATTCAAATATTAAACTATAATTAGAATCAAAATAAATATTTAATTTTAAAATTTTTATAATAAAATCTTATTGTTATCTTTTGATAGTATTTTTGTGATATTATTATATAATATTTAAGTAAATTTTTAATATATTTTTATAAAGTATAAAATATTATGTTAAAGTATCACATCAAAATCTTAAAATTATATTAAATATTTTGGGACAAGGGAGTAAAATTTTAAGAAAGTTTTTGGAATTTACCTACAGGAATCAATGGTGGCATGAATCTCAGAAATGGCCATGACGCATCAGGGAGGAAGGGTAAGGTTAGTGTACCTTCGCTTAACTAAATTTCCATCTCCTATTTATTTCTTATTTGTTCCTAAGGACTTTTTGCCACTAATTCTGTGAAAGAATAACCTTAACTTGATTCTTGGTCGCAAATAGATTTTTGTGTGGGATAATTAATTTCCCCTAAAGTATAGAGCGATATCCTAATTTGCCTAACAATTTTTGGTTGGCACACGTATGATGTTTGAACTTTGTTCAGGGAAAGGGCGTCTACCAATTTGTTGACAAATATGGCGCCAACGTGGATGGATACAGGTAATAATGATCAGTTTTGGAACGTGATTTGCTTCTCTAGTAATAACTATAAGAGTGGTTCATTTTCGCCTTGTGTTACAATGTAAAAATCTTATAAAATTAATTATTAAATAATTAAAAAATTAATTAGTTGAATCTTATAAAATTTATTATTAAATAATTAAAAAATTAATTAGTTGAATCATTAAAAGTTATATCAATGATAATTAAAATTTATTATTATTTTATAAAAAATTATTGAATTAAAATTTTTAAGTGAATAAAATAGTAAAAATTATAGTTAAATTAGTATAATAAAATTTATAATAATATAATTATTTTAATAAAAATGAAAAAATTTAAAGTTATATTTTTTTGTTGGTTATTTTTTCTGTTTATTTTTTTAAAATTTTTCTTATTATATGATAAATTAAATACTTGTTGTTATTATTATTATTATTATTATTATTATTATTATTATTATTATTATTATTATAGTTCTAAAAAGGATTAATGTGATAAACTTTTTTCTATATTATTAAATTTTCTAAATTATTTTTACATAAAAAACTTCATATATTATAAAACTTTTACTATATATTTTTTTGATTAATTTAGAAAACTAAATCATTAACTATTAGCTTATTTCATTGTCTAAAATATTATATTGTTAATGTAATTGTTTAATAGATGACAAACACTTGTTTAAAATTGAATTTAATATTATAATTAATTATATATTTATTATTATGGCTTCTTTATATGATAATTAGTTGTTAACTCGCATAGTACTCGAATCATAGTGTAAATATTATATGAAATAATTAAAAAAAAATCATCTTATTTTTATTTTATATATAAAAATGTCCAAATGAATAATTTTTTAATTAATATAACTTAAGTTATTTTAAAATTTTATCATTTAATTTCATTAGATAATTAATTTTTTATTATTTTACTATATATATGTATTTTATTTCTGATATATATTTTCTTTTTTAATTAGTTATTTTATAGTTTTTTTAATTAATTAATTAATATAGTGTATAATAATATATTGTCATTAGTCACTTATTTATAAAAATATTAGTTTGAAAAATCATAAACACTTCTCATAAATAATTTTTATATTCAACTTGATAAACGATAAACAATCATTGTAACTAATTTTTAAGATCAAATTAATTATAAATATTGATCAACCTTTTCTATTTCTATAAAAAATATTTGATTCAATTGATACTTATTTATATTTTTTCTCAATTAATGAAATTTAACTTATTATTTATATAATTAATTTAATTCAAATCTTTCTTATTAAGATATATCTTAAACATTTTTTGTCAGTTTAAAAATCTATCTTTCATCTCCACTTTTTTGAGGTACATGCATAGATAAATAAAATTATTTTTTCAATTTTAATACATAATACCTTAAATAATAATAATTTTAGATTTCATTATATAAACTATTTTATAAATAAAAATTCCTATTCACATTTTAATAAATTTTTTAATCTCTTCTTGATTCTTCAAATTTAATAATGCATTATTAATTAAAAATTTGTGTGAATTTTTGTTTTATTAATTTTATTATTGAAGTTCTTTTTTAATTACTAAAACTTTTGTAAAATTAAAGCTTTTCAAATTTATTATCAGGTTAAATGAAAAACTACAATATTAAAATAATTAGCAGAAACTGAAATAAGAAACATAAAGATTAGATTTTTTTTTAATAACAAGGTTTACAATAATAATACTATTAATAATAACAACATAATATTTAGTAATGCTTTTCAAATTAAATCACTGATTATATTAAATGACTCCTAATGTACAGTCCAATCTACAACACTAATGACTGGTCTCCAAGTGGTGATGTTTATGTTGGAGGTGAGTAAAAAAATTATATTTTTCTTTGATAAAACAATAACTTTCTTATTAGTCGTTGTTAAAAATTTAATTAGTTTTTTTTTTTTTCGAAATGTATAAATACACGCGGACGATAAGTTTAGTTAATTAATATTATTGACATGACATAATTTGTCAGGCACTACGGGGCTGGCAATATGGGCTGTTACTCTAGTTGGGCTTCTCGCTGGAGGAGCACTTCTGGTGTATAGTACAAGTGCTTTAGCACAGTAGATTATTGCTGTTTTGATATTCACTTTGTATAATTACCTGTCTATGAAACTTTCCAGATGAACTAAGCATCCTAAGGTATACTTTGTGTCTATGTGTAGTTTGTTATTTTCTATGAAATATGGTCACTTTTTAGTAAATTTTCATATTTTTTTAATTGTTATTGTTATCAATATATTGTCAATTTCAATCTCAGTATTAATTTTAAATAATTATTTATTATTCACCAAATAATTATATATAACATAACTACACATCATTATTTTATTTTATGTAATATAAAATTATCATATTGAAAAAAAATTAAATAGAAAATTAAAAAAATTAATAATTATATAAAAATTTTCTAGTAAAAGTTCTAAATAAAAAGATAAAATCATATAAAAAATTATATGGAAAATTAGAAAAATATAAAAGTAAAAATTATAAATATTTTTTAAACAAAAAACTATAAAAACATTAAAAATAAAAATTTATTTAAATAAAAAACTAAAGTTTAAAAATTAATTTCATTGATTTTTTAAAATTTTAGCTATAATATAACAAATTATCATAAATTATTTTGTTCAATTTTAATAAATTTTCTTTTCGAATTATATTATATAAGATTAAAAATATTAATTAATAGACAATCTTTTATTACAATTATCAAACCCACACACATATATTATTATCTCTTAATTTTATTTTTATCATAAAATACTTAACATTATTATTTGATTGACTTTCAAAAATTTACTTCATTCAAATTTAATAAATTCTCTTGAAATTGTGATACATAAAATTGAAAATATGAATTAATAAATAACATTTTGTTACGATTAAATCAGTACATAATTATAAATTTTAAAATTTTTTTATTATTTTATTTACTTGATAATAACATTTTTAAAAAATAATAATTAATAGTTAACTAATTATTAAATAAAAATAAATATTAAATTTACGTAAAATTTATTATTATAATTATTTCACACAATGTGTGAATTTATGATTAATTATTATTATTATTATTAAAAGCAACAACAGCTGTTGTTTAAGAATAAGAATCTGAGCTTAAGGTTAACAAATTCTCAGAAGGTGTATAACGATATAAAATTATTTTTAATTATTCAAAATTGTCATTTAATTAATTATAATAAATAATACAAAGTTTCTATTAATTATGCAATACAATTATTGACATGAGATTGGAGCACTAAATATAGAATGGAAAGGTATTAGACAGACACTAACCTTGAGCTTTCATGTAAAATTAAATTATAAAAGTCTTATGAATAATTTTATTTCAATCGTACAAAGTACATAGTGGCGCAAAGAACTCTAGCCTGATTAATTAAGGACTTTAGAGTAATCCCTCTTTAAATAATTAATACATAATTCGTAAATAAAAAATTTGCAATCATTCGACGTAAATTATGCATAATAACATAACATATTGAGCATTCAGAAATGCTCTTCTCAGAAGAAAAAAAAAAAAAGCAACAAAATAAGAACAAATCAAATCAATACAAAATAGGTATTGTCAATAGAACATTCAATAGTGTAGGAAACAAAGAATACAGAAATAATAAAATTCATGGGTTTAGAAGTCCGCAATAGTTACGGTTGTGGTATCCACCAATTTAATTGACTCCTACACAAACATATTAACTTTAACGATCTCTTTTTTTTAAAAAATCAACTCTTTCTTTTTTAGTGTGTTGAGCAATTACTAGTATTTTCTATCAGCGACAAACCTTTTTTTTTCTTTAATAAAAGTTGGTTATTCTTAACCTATTTATTAGTATTTATTTTATTTTGTCTTTCTTTTGAAAGTTTTTGTCGCTTCTTGTAAGAGTTTTTGTCTTTCTTTTGAAAATGTAGTAGTTTAAGATTGATGATTTAGTAATATATAATGATATATTATTAGGCATCATCTCTTGAATCTATTCTGACATACAATATGAATTTCAACCTATATCACGTTATAATACCATATCTAATAGAGATATCTATAATTGATAAAAATGCAAAGTTATCAAATAAAATTCATGATAAAAATAGAACAATGATTTCGAAACTAAACTAATGCGCAGTTATTAGTAGTGTTGAACATAGATTTCATATGAATACTCTAAATCATAAGATTATTTTCATTGATAGATATTGTATGACTATTTATGAATGAAATATCTTCTATTATTCTAAAAAAAATGTGTAATAGCTTTCAGCTTGATATACTACTCACAAGATGAAATTACAATTGAAAACTATCCATTTTTCACTATCTAAATCCTCTCTAAATATGTGGAGATTAATTTGAGAGAGTATATGTCTTGCATAATAAACCCAATGTAATGGCTTCTTTTTCTATGTTTTTGTTAACTTTGCATGTTGATAGGTTTTTGCTTTTTCCTATATTTTAGATGTGAAATAACTGTATGCTGTCACTTCTTAATTTTTACTTTTTAAGATAAGATAATGAGTTGAGTCACCCATTATGAATGGATCTGAAATATAAAATCAATGGCTCTTTTTCACACATAATGGATTTATTATTTTTACAATCATTTCAAGAGAATAATATTTCTTTTCTTTGTAAATTTTTACATTAAAAAAATAGTTATGCAATTAGTATACTTTCGATCAATAGCTTGTTGCTACACAACTGTTATATGTATATATATATATCTCAAATAACAAAGTAAAGTTTAAATATACAAATTCTAGATCTATTCAGTCACATTTCAAGTATCTCTTATAATTTCTTTTTTATTAATTACATGTGATAACATTCACATGTTCAAACATCTTACAAATGAATCATTGTCCTATCCATGACTAGTTTCTGAGGTGACTGAAAAACTGAAAATCGAATTATGATACCATTCATGCAGTGATCAACGATAGTTAACAAACACTAGTGTTTGAAAGATCTCAAAGATATTTATTTCTTTAATATTTGGAGATCATACAATTATAGGGACAAATACAATTATAGGGACAAATTCATTTTCTCATATCTTAAGATTGTCAAAATGAGTGGTAGATGAGACAACCCAAGAGGAGGTATATTGGGTTGTAAATAAAAACAAAAACACATAAATGCAGAAGCAACAAACACAAAATCAAATACAGAGTTTTTATAGTGGTTTGACAACATACCTATTTCACTGCCCAAGCTTTAACTTAGGTCTTTCTAATCTTTTTCAAGCTCAATAAAAAAACCTTCTCGTTTCCAAGTTAAGGAAGGACCTTCCCTTTTACAAGCCTGAGGATAACCTTTCCTTTTATAAGTTTAGGAAGAACTTGCCCCTTGGTATTTTTTTAAGCACACTACCAATCTTTACAACCACTAGCAAGGATAGATCAAAACAGTGTCTATGCCTTTCAAATAGGCAATAAATATACAATTAGAGCTCAAGAAAACCTACTATCAAAAGAGCAACAAAAACAATCTCACTCTACCCAAATACAAAGGAACAACCAAAAAGGTTTTCATAACGACTTGTTAAAATGTGTACAAGTTGTTCACAAACTTTCTCCAAACTTTTCTCTTATTTCTAGTCTTAAAACAAAATGCTCCTTATATAGCCAATCTCTAAAACTAACTGTTGGAACAGTTAGTGTTATATTTAACAACTTTTCTGCAAAACTAGCATTAGAGGTGACAACACTCGTTGTTCTTCATCAACCCCTGTTGAACTAGTAATGGTTACTTCCAACGCCCATTATCCATCATAACATCTGTTATCTTTGACTATAATATTTGTTAAAGAAAGAACAATGCCCATTGTTTATTTATAGAAAACTTGAACTTCATGCTCTATTTTTTAAACTTTGCGCAATTGCTTTCTATGCCCATTGAACAATTTGCAATGCCCATTAAAAACTCCAACCCATGATGAGAAGGGCCAATACCCATTTCAAGTTTTAGAAGCTTTAGCTCAAGCTTGGACACTTATCTAATGCTAGTTGTGAATATGCAATGCTTGTTCCTAGTACAAATCAACACCTGTTATGAAGCTTCAACACTTATGGCGAGGTCTAGCATAACTCAACCTATAACACTTCTCCAATGCTTATTGCAAAGGGACAATGCCCATTGCATGGTCCAGAAAACTTTAACAATTTTCAACTTCTAATCAACTTTCATTATTCATCCTTCAATGCCCGTTGAATGGTCCAACATCCGTTAAGAGATGTTCAACGCTAATGTTGAATGCCCGTTGAACTTGCACAACACCTATTGAACTTGTTCTTACTATTTAACCCTCATTAAGTCTTCACATGTTCTCTAAACATTTTCCCTCTAGCATTCATAATAATCTACTTCCTTTAATGATTTTTAGGTCTATTCAAATAATCCAAAAACACTAAATGTTGGACTAAGTTGGTTAAACCTATATCATAAGCCTCTTTTACCCTTGACAATGGAGATTGATCAGTTCTAATGCTTTGATTAAGTGATGTTTTACAGTATGTAAGTTCTTTTATCATTAGAAGTTGGATGGAAGTCAAAATCTCCATCTTTAAGAAGAACATCTAAATTTGCGGTCAGTATCCCCTAAATCGTGACCGCGACCTTGCTTTAAGGTGGATAGAGCTAGGCTAGAACAATTCGCGGGCGAATTCACAATTGTGACTTAGCCAAAGGGAGCCTACTTGATTCACAGAGGAATCACGATGTCGTTCGCGCTAGAGATCACGATAATGAATTTCATAGTAACAAAGGAGAGAACCAAAGCCATAGCTACAGCACGCCAAGTGTCCAAGGCAACTGTTGGAAAATAAAAAATCATGAGAGTAAAGATTTCATTGCGACCGCTACTCAAGAAGATGTTGTCTCTTCACCAAATAGAAGAATTTACGATCTCAGTCATGCCCAAGAGAAAGATAACTCGCAACCACTACTTTTAAGTAGTTGGTTGAACAAGACGATTATATCACTTGGACAACCAATAGGTGAAGGACATGTGGACTAGCCATTAGACATAGAACATGGTTCTTTGTCGTGATTGTTTGCTCCTCAATGTAAATTGAAAATTTGCGATCATGAAATGACAATAGTGATAATGATTTCCACTTGACAAATGTTTAATGCAAAATCTGCGTAGCATAACTTGGAGATTTTGGGATAGTATGTGAGTAACGTCTCTTTGGTGGATGTGGGCTATAAATACTCCACCAAACTAATGTAAATGCAATAGAATTCCATTAATTGTAATCAAACTCTTGTCAATTTGCTACTCATTCTTCTTACTCTTCTTTATGTGTTGTTGATTGTTTGGTGTGAGCAATAAACACCTTTGTAAGTTGGTTAAGAGTTAGCCTAGCATCTAAAACTCTTGTAAGAGTTGAAGTGGGAGTCTATCCAAAACACTTATGAGAGATTTTTGTGAGAGCCTAGAAACACAAGTTGTAAGGGTTTTACGTGAGCCATAAAACACAAGTTGTATAAGTTAGGTGTGAGCTTGAAAACACCAGTTTAGTTAAGTGAAATACCCAATTGTGAAGAATTAGATAGTGGATGTAGAGTTTGTTAACACTTGAATCACTATAAACATCTTGTGTTCTTTTTCTCTTCTCCTTTTTAACTTTCTAAACACCTTAACATTCTTTTTAATTTTTAATAAGCTACAAATTCAACCCTCCTTCTTGGTGCACTAGGCCAACATTTGGTATCAGAGCCAAGTCTCACTCCAAAGCTTAATTGTGTAAGGAAAGATCATGGTACAAAAAGGAATCCATACTTACCTCAGGCCATATTTTGATGGAGTAGACTATACTCATTAGAAGTAAAGGATAGAAATCTATTTAGATAATGATATGGTAGACCTCTAAGATATTGTAGCAAAGGAATGGAAGCCACTAACCAAAGTGGTGGATGAAAGTGAGGAGTTGATCCCTAGAGAGGAGTGGGTTGAAGCTCATAGGAGATCCAATGGCAAAAATAAAAGAGCCATGACAATCCTTCTAAGTTTTCTCTCAACATAAGAAATTGGAAGGGTTCAATAATGCCTTACTGCTCATGGGATTTGGAAGGTCTTGGAGAACTATCACAAGGGCACTACCTTAGTGAAATCTAGCTAACTTAAGATATATGTGATGAAGTATGAGCTATTTATGATAAAGGAGGAAGAAAGTATCACAAATATGACAAATAGACTCCTTAAAATTGTCACAAACATAAAGAAATTTGGGAGAGTTATCACCAAGCATGAGGTAAATTCAAAAATTCTAAAATCTTTACTTCTTAAAAAGTTTGGTGCAAGGGTGTGTAGTATCCAATAGTCCAACCTGGAGATAGGAAAGGTGCCAACAGATGTCCTAATAAGCAAACTTTTAACTCATGAGTTAGCCTTGAAGAAGGATGAAGAAATGAAGAGAATGAGAGGTCAAGGAGAGAAATATGAAAAACTAGAAAGGAGGACATTAGCACTCAAGTTTTCATTAAAAGTGAAGGAAGTTGAATGGCCTTAAGTGAAGAGGAAAGTGACAAAGAGGAGGAGGAGCTAATAATGCTTTCAAGAAGAACTAAGGAGTTGATTAGAAGAAGAAAAACAAGAAGAAACTTTAAGAAAGCAACTCCATCTCCCATATCAAGATTGAATGAAGTCACTTGTTATGAATCTGGCAAGCAAGACCACATCAAATATGACTGCCCCAAGTTGAAGTAGAAGAAGAAAGGGGACAAAGAGAAAAGGAAAAGTTTTAAAGCCACTTGGGATGATAGCTCAAGTGAAGAAGATGAAGAGAAAGAGGTTGCAAACCTATGCTTCATGGCTCAAAAGGATTAGTCTAATGAGGTAAGCACTTCACCTCACTCATATTCTGAATTTGATAAGTAAGATGATGTGGATGATGAGCTTTTAGAAGTCCTCACCATGATATGTGACAAATATAATTGACGAATGAAAACTTGAAAGAAGAGGTGCATTCAATTAAATGATGAGTTTAAATCCTTAAATAGTCTTGAAGTGAATTGAAGGCTTCAAATAAAGAACTCAAGAAGTCTATAGGGAGTCTATCCAAGTCAACTTCATCCCTAACTTCATTAAGAAAAGAGAATGACTCCTTAAAAGATGACGTCATTGAGTTTATAAACTCTATTTCTAAGTTCCACAAGGGTAAGAACGCTTTGGATACACTCATTGTATCACAAAGATTTCCCTTGGTTAGGCATTGTCTAGGTTTTAATGGAGCCTCCTTTTCTACACCTTCGCTCATAAAATTTATCAAGCACTTAACACCTCAAACAACGAGTATTGATGTTGTTGGAAAGAAAAATGCTTAAAGCACTAAACCACCATTGCCTAAGGGCAAAAGAAAGGTGCAACAAGGCTCAAGGCCTACTTATAGGAAGGCCAATCATGTATACATGTACAATAAAAAACATGCTCATTCAAACACACATAAAATTTACTTTTACACCCATTCATACATGTTCATGCTCACACACACATCATGTTGGTATGAGAAAACCCCCCCACTTAGACCAAGGCAATGTATAGGAGAAAGACACATAAGTCTAAACTCCAATGTCACTATTGCATGAAGTATGGACACATAAACATTTATTTCTATATTAGGAAGGCACATATCAAGTTGGAGGATCCTTCAAAATCTAACCTTCTAGGACCCAAGTATGCTTAGGTACCAAAGCAAAAATGATTTATTTATGTTTTGTAGGGGTGTTTGGCAGCCACCAATGAAGCAAATGATTAACATATGGATAATGGATGCTCAAAGCACATGACTGACAATAATAAGTTATTCATGGCCTTAAAGGAAAAGATGGGTGACAATGTCACACTTAGAAACAATACCAAGGGTAAGGTAATTGGCATTAGGATCATTGGTAAGAATGGTTGTTCTTTAGTTAATGATATTTTACGTGTTGATGGCTTACAACATAACTTACTTAGTGTAAGTCATTTATGTGACAAAGGTAATAACATCACCTTTGACCCTAGAGAATGTTGAGTTACCACTTTGGTAGATAAAAAGGTAGTGTTTAAGGGTGAAAGGAAGGGCAATACCTACCTAATTGACTTAGACAATTTGGCTAACCAATCCTTTAAGTATCTTATATCTCTTAATAATGAAGCTTGGCTATGACATAGAAGACTTGGACATGATAGTATGGAGCTCCTACAAAGCTAATCAAAAGGAAAGCTAGTGGAAGGTCTTCCCAAGCTAAGGTTCTTTAGAGACAAGACATGTGGTCTTTGCTAAATAGGGAAGACCTCTTTGATTAATTCATATGGACTTGATAGGACCAAATATGAGTGCTAGTTTAGGTGAAAAACATTATGCATTAGTCTTAGTTGATGATTACTATAGGTTTACTTAGGTTTCCATTCTAGCTCATAAGCATGACACTTTTAATGCTTTTAAAAGTTTTACAAGAAGGATTTAAAATGAAAAGGGTTACTTCATTTCTTCTATAAAAAGTGACCATGGAAAGCAATTTCAAAATGAATCTTTTGAATCTTATTGCTTAGAGAATGGGATATTTCATAACTTTTCAACTCCTAGGACACCACAATAAAATGGTGTTGTAGAGAGGAAAAATAGGACACTAGTAAAGAAGGCTAGAACTATGCTTAATAAGTATTCATTGCCAAATTACTTTTGGGCCGAAGCTATTAATAGTTTATGTTATATTCCAAATCAAGTTTTTAAAAGACCCATTCTTGATAAAACTTCTTACTAGTTATGAAATGGTAGAAAGCCTAAGTTAGCTTACCTAAGAATTTTTAGATGTAAGTGCTATATCTTGAATATTAAGGATAACCTTGGAAATTTTGATTCAAAAACTAATGAAGGCATTTTACTAGGTTATTCCATACTAGCAAAGCCTATAGGGTTGTTAATAAGAGTTCAATGGTTGTTGAAGAGTCTATGAATATTGTGTTTGATGAATCCAATGAGCTTGATCTTAGGAAAGATTCTTTTGTTGATGATCTTATAGGTGATTTTGAGAAATTAAATTTGGAGAACATTAGAAGAGAGGTGGATAAAAGTCATGATAAGGAACCCTAACATCAACAAGTGGAATCACCCAACCAAGATCTTTCCAAGGATTGGAGATTTTCCAAGCATCACCCTAAGGACTTAATTACTAGTGATACATCTAAGAGTGTAAGTACTATATATTAACTCAATACTTTAGATAATAATCTTGCCTTTATTTATCAATTTGAGCCAAAGTCTATAGATGAAGCTCTTGATGATAAGAGTTGTGTGATTGCTATGTAAGAGCAACTCAACCAATTTGAGATAAATAATGTATGAGAACTTGTCCCTAAGCCTAAGGAATAACCTATTGTAGGTTGCAAATGGGTGTTTAGGAATAAGTTAGATAAGCAAGGATTCATTACTAGATTTAAAGCTAGATTGGTTGCGAATGGTTACAACCAAGAGGAAGGCATTGACTATGATGAAACCTATGCCCCCATAGCAAGGTTAGAGGCCATTAGGATTCTTTTGGCATATGCATGTCACATGAATTTTCAACTATTTCAAATGGATGTCAAAAGTGCCTTTCTAAATGGTGTTATTGAGGGGAAGTTTATGTTAAACAACCTCTTGGTTTTGAATCACATAGTTTTCCAAATTATGTTTTTAAATTGAATAGAGCCTTGTATGATTTGAAACAAGCTCTAAGAGCTTAGTATGAAAGACTTACTTCTTTTCTTTTACAAAATGATTTTGAAAAGTAAAAGGTTGACACAACTTTATTTGTCAAAAGGTATAATCATGATACACTAATAATGCAAATTTATGTTGATGATATCATTTTTAGTGCTACTAATGAATCTCTTTGTGAGGATTTTGCTAAGTGTATGATTAGGAAATTTGAGATGAACATGATGGAAGAGCTTAAGTTTTTCCTTGGTTTATAAATCAAGCAAACCAAAAGGGGGGATCTTCATCAACCAAGCTAAACACACAAAGGAATTCTGAAGAAATTTGGCATGGAAGGTTATAAAGTAGCAAAAACACCAATGAGTGCTATCATCAAATTGGATAATGACAAATTAGGAAAGTCAATTGATGAGAAGAGATATCAAGGTATGATTGGTTCTCTACTCTATCTTACTGCTTCTAAACCTGATATAATATTTAGTGTATGTAGGTGTGTTAGGTTTCAATCTTGCCCTAAATAATTTCATTTAAATGCTGTTAAAAGGATTTCCAAATATTTATATGGGACATTGCATCTAGGTTTGTGATATCCTAGAGATTCCTCCTTTAACCTCATAGGTTATTCAGATGTGGATTATGCTAGTAGTCTTCTAGATAGAAAGAGCACTTCTAGAACTTTTCAATTTATAGGAGAGTGTTTAGTGTCTTGGTTTAGTAAGAAGCAAGTTTTGATTGCCTTATCCACCGCCGAAGTTGAATATATAGTTGTGGGTTATTATTAAACCTAAGTGCTTTGGATGAAACAATAATTAAAGGATTATGGCAAAGTTGTTGATCACATTCCCATCAAATGTTGCAACACTAGTGCAATTAATCTTTCAAAGAATCCCATCCAATATTCTAGGAGCAAACATATAAATATTAGGCATCATTTTCTTAGAGATCATGTCTAAAATGATGATGCAGTGTTAGAATTTATGAACACAAATGATCAACTTGTGGATATTTTTACTAATCCTCTTAATAAAGAAAGGATGAACTTCATTAAAAAAGAATTGGGAATGTTTGATGAAAGCTTTCTGAAGTGAAAAGTTAGATATTTCTAAAATGCTTTTTGCTTGTTGCATTATTCCTTGTTGAATGATTGCTTTGTGTGATGTATGTGATATTTATCTCTTTAAATGTCTTAATTTTGTGTGCAATTATGCCTTTTTATGCCAGTTTGCACAAATTAGACATCAATATATTAAGTGGATCACAACTTACAAAGTCAAGTCTTATCCTTTCATAGTTATCTTTTCTGACTTGTAATTCACAGTCGCTATTCCTTGATTCAAAGTCGCGAATTATAAGCACTCATTATTCGAATGTCAACCATCAAGTCGCAGTAGTGACTTTCATTCTCCATAATGAATTTATTTAAATTTTAAAACTTTTTGAGCATTGAATACACTGTTCCCCGAGGATTTTTTATCCGTTACTCACATATTTCAGAATTAGCGATCATGACTTTTAGGTAGTGATCGCAAATTTGAGTAACTATCATGTATTTAAGTGATTTGATTGCTGACCGATGACACTATTTCATTTAATGCATTTCTGACCATTTATGGCCATTTTCACACCTTTTCCTAGCCTATATAAACCCCTGAAACAGTGTGTCTATTCATGCCTGTTAAAAATCTCAATCTCTTTTCTTCTTTACTCTAAAAAAACCTTTAAATCTTCTTGCATTCTCAAATGGCCCCCAAGAAAGCCTCAAGAGCAAAGAAGGGAAAAGCAATAGCACAACCTTTTAGACCATCAGATCTATACATGATGAAAGGAATCACGAATGAGGAAAAAGATTGGTACAAGGCAACTGCCTTTAAGATTATCTTACCAAACAAAAGTCCTTCCACTTTACTTCTTAAGTCTCTAGGCATCAAAGATGAAATCCACGCATTTCTCTCAAATATGAGTTGGAACGAGTTCATTTTTTGTGATGAGCGTGGATACGAGGAAATTGTGCGGGAGTTTATGTACATCATGACTTTGAGTCAGAGAGCGAAGTCTCATGCCAGCCAGTACGAGTTAGTCTTTCGAGCCTTTAGGGACCCTTTCTACATCAAATTTCAAATCTGTTTAACCTTCAAGTCGGGGATGACATTTCGTTCATCATCTTCGCCCTTGATGTTATCTATTTTGAGTTTTGGTCCGAAATTTCCATCGAAACCAAACATGACCCCAAAACCTCATTGGCTAAATACATTCGTACTCTACCCTTTTGGCTATTTCATTATATCATCACATTCTCAGTTAACATTATAGGTGTTGGTAATGAAAAAGTATCCCAAAAGGATCTTGCTTTTCTTTTCTGTCTCACCAAAAATAAACCTATACAAACTGGTTGCTATCTCATGGATCAATTGATCCACATGAGCATAAAGCTCAAGAGTCAGTTTCTTTTTCTTTCCCATGTCACTGCCATTTATCGATATGTTAGTGCTCTTAATGAGGAAAATGAAAAATTTCTCACTAAGAAGCTTTTTCCTTCCCAAAATTTTATGGACATACCCTACCTCATCAATGCAAGAGCCATTCACCCTGATTCCTATACATACACTTTGGGTGCTTTTGGAGCCAAGAAACTAAAGACCTCCTAACTCTCCAAAAGAAAAAGGTTTTTTATTGAATAGGGAGCCTAACCTGTTCCTCCTCCCCAACTAAAACCTAAAGCCAAAATCTCTCTTGCCTCCATTAATAGAAAATTGGATAAGATAATATGGATGCTTAAAAGATGATTTATACTCCTCTCCTACCTACACAGTGGTTTGGTGGACTTACAGGAGAAAGTAGGTGCTCCTTCCTGCCATATTTCAGACTTTAAGAATTGGGAGGACATCAAAAGAGGAAGCCAAGCAAGAGGTTGAGGAGGATGATGAAGCTGAGGTTGGAGGAGAAAATAAAGACATGGACAATTCTGGAGATGATGATAGTTCGCTTATCTTTTAGTTTGTGTTTAGGGTTTCTTTTTTCTATTTTTATTTTTAAGTTCTTGATGTAAAGCTGCTGATCCCACAGATTATTGAATAAATAAAAGTGTTTATTTTACAATTCATTGTCTCAAATGTTATGTGATGGTAACTTATATGTTATCTTTGTTGTTTTGCTCTTTATGATTACTCTATCTCAGTTTATGCACCTCTTTTACTTTTTAAATATTTACCTTCTTTTTTATCTTGCCAAAGGGGCAGAGAATTGCATTGAGAGAAAATAAGTAATGTGTATAAGAAAAACCTAAGTTGTAGGGAAGCAAGTTCAATCTTAGAATACTTAAAATTATTTGATCATTGACTAGAATCCTTTAATTATTCTTTGCTTATATGATCATTGACCATCCCAACTTCACAACTCCTACATCTATCTTTCTTGAAAGATCAATCTAAGTTGTCAAAATAAAAAAAAGGGAGATTGTTGGACAAGGTTGGTTAAACCTATGTCATAAGATTCTTTTGAGCTTAACAATGGAGATTCATTAGGTATAATGCTTTGATTAAGTGTTATTTTGCAGTATATAAGTTATTTTATCATTGAAAGTTGGATGGAAGTCAAAATCTCCATCTTTAAGAAGAATATTTGAATTCATGGTCAGTATCCCTTAAATCGCGATCGCAACCTTGCTTTAAGGATGGATGGAGCTAGGCTAGAAGAATTCATAAGCAAATTTGCAGTTACGACTTAGCAGAAAGGGAGCCTACTTAATTCACAAAGGAATTCGTAGTGTCGTTCGCATCAGAGGTTGTGACCATGAATTTCATTATAATAAAGGATGGAGCCAAAGCCATAACTATAACATACCAAGTGTCCAAGGCAACCATTAGAAAATAAAAAATTATAAGGGCAAAGATTTGGTCGCAACTGCGACTCAAAAAAGTGTTGTCTCCTCACCAAATAAAAGAATTAGCGGTCTCAGTCTCACTTAAGAGAAAGATAACTCACGACCGTCACTTTTGAGTAGTTGGTTGAACACAACGGTTGTATCTCTTGGACAACCAATGGGTGAAAGACATGTGGACTAGCTGTTAGACAGAGAACGGGGTTCTCTACCTCAATTTTTGGCTCTTCAGTGCAAATTGGAAATTCGCAACTGTGAAATGATAGTAGCGATGATAACTTCGCTTGATAAGCATTTAATGTAAAATCTGCCTAGCACAACTTAGAGATTTTGGGATAGTTTTTGAGCAACGTCTCTTTGGTGGATGTGGGTTATAAATACTCCACCAAACTGATGTAAATGCAAAAGAATTCCATTAATTGTAACCAAACTCTTGCCAACTTTTATGTGTTATTAATTGTTTGGTGTGAGCAATAAATACCTTTGTAAGTAGGTTAAGAGTTAGCCTAGCATCTAAAACCCTTGTAAAAGGTTAAAGTGTGAGCTTATCCAAAACATTTGTGAGACCTTTTTTTGTGAGCCTAAAAATACAAATTGTATGGGTTTTGTGTGAGCCATAAAACATAAGTTGTATAAGTTAGGTATGAGCTTGAAAACACTAGTTTAGTTGAGTGAAATACCCAATTATGAAGAATTGAGGAGTGGACGTAAGGTTTGTTAACACCTAAACCACTACAAACATCTTGTGTTCTTTTTCTCTTATCCTTCTTAACTTCTTAAACACCTTAACCTTCTTTGTAATTTTTAATTAGCCACCAAATCAACCACCCTTATTAGTGGACTAGGCCAACACTAAAGTACAAACATTAGAACTTCTCTTGGTTTCGTTATCCTTCAAAATAGTAGTTTTGTTATCATTCAGAATGCATCATTCAAAATAGAGGAATGAGTCCAATACCTATGGTTACATGTTCTTTAAACATTCATCCCTTAGTATTCACAACAATCTCCCCCTTTTTGAATGATGACAAAACTAAGATGCTTTGATACCAAAAATACAAAATTTAAACGCACAAAGGATACCAAAAGTTAAAACACAAAATTACATGGAAGATACCAAACAAAATACATACAAATAAAAATATCCACATAAGGTTTAATGCTAATTCAACACAAGGTCTAATACCAATTATTGAAATATGCATATAAGGCTTAATATCAAATATGATACATAAGATGCTAAATGTTGTACCGCATAAGATAATAAGTGTTGGATGTTTAAAACATAAATGATACCAAGTGTTAGACTAGGTTATTCAAACTTAAGTCAAGACTCTCTTTTCATCTTAACAACATAGATTGAAAGGTTTTAATATTAATTTTAAGTGTTGTTTTAGTAGATATTAAGATAAAATTTCATTGCTTGAAAACTGCATTCGAAATTAGCAACTGCGAATTTTAAAGTGACTGCAAATTTTGAAAAAAAGTGTTATTGAGATTCAAAAGTAGTGACCACGAATTTCAATAGTGATTGCAAATTTTAGAAGTAATATCTCCATATTAGACAGACGATTTCATGATGACAATCGCATCTGAAAGGGAAAATAGTGACTATGAATTTAAAGTAGCAACCGCGAATTTCAAGATCTATTAGAAAGATCCAACAACTAGTTTTTGAACAAACTAATAGTTTCATGCTACGTGGACTAGCCATTAGACACAGTTCAAAATTAGTGATCGCAAATTTAGTCTTGACTGCGAATTTCATCTAACCAACATTTAATGCAAGATATGCCTAACACAACTTAGAAATTTAGGCATAACTTCTTTGTAATGTCTCTTTGGTGGTTATTGCCTATAAATACACTACTAAATGACTTGAATGTAAGAGGATAACTATTGATATTTTGCAAAACTCTTGCTAAGTTAATTGTTAACTTTAATTCTTTATTTCTTCGTATATAGTTTTGTATGAGCTTTAAACACCTTGGGTTTGGGTTTGAGAGTGAGCCATTGTATAGAAAACTCTTGTTTAGGTTTGAGAGTAAGCCCTTGTATAGAAAACTTATTTAGGTTTGAGAGTGAGCCTTAGAAAACTCTTGTATAGGTTTGAGCGTTAGCCTTAGAAAAACACTTATAAGGTTTGGTGTGAATCCTAAAACACTAGGTTGAGTGTGAGCCTTAGGAAAACACTTGTAAGGTTTGGTGTGAGCCTAAACACTAAGTTGAGTGTGAGCTTGTAAAACACTAGTGATTGAGTGAAACACCCAATTGTTAAATTGGGGAGTGGATGTAGGGTTGGTTAATACCCGAACCACTATAAAACTCTTATGTTCATTCTTCTCCTTCTCTTTCTCTAATCTTTCATTTTTGAGAGCTCTCTCTAAAATTAAAAGTTGAAATTTGCCACCAATTCAACCCCTCATTCTTGGTGCACTAGAGCCAATAATTGGTATCAAAGTTTAGTCTCAATTCAAGCTTTAATTATGTGAGAAAAGATTAATGGCATAAGAAGGAGTCCACTCTCACCTTAATCCCCAATTTGACGACAATGATTATGCTATTTGGAAGCATAAAATGGATGATAATAATCTTATTAACTTATGGGATTATATACTTGAAGAGTAGAAGCCTCTAACAAAGATGATTAGTAAAGGTGGAAATTATAAGAGAAGAATGGAATGAAGCACAAAGGAAGGCGAATGGGAAGAACAATAGGACAATGGATATTCTCCTAAGCTCCATGTCAAGAGAAGAAATTGGAAGAGTCCAACATTACCAAACTACACATGCTATATGGAAAACACTAGAAAACTATCATGAGGGCACAACTTTTGTGAAATCAAGTAGGTTGGAGATGTATGTGACATAGTGAGAGCTTTTCATGATGAAAGACCATGAATGCATCACCAAAGTGACAAATAGACTCCTATCTATTGTCACAAGCATGAAAAAAGTTCATAAGGATTCTCACCAACTATGAGGTAAATACTAAAATCCTTAAATCTCTTCTATTGGATAAATTTGGTGTAAGAGTATGTAACATTCAAAAGTCCAATCTAGAGATTGGGAAAGTGCCAACTGATGCCCTCATTAGTAAGCTTCTCACTCATGAGATAGCTCTCAAGAAAGATGAAGAGATGAAGAAGCTAAAAGAATAAAGAGATAAAAAGGAGAAGAAAGCTTTAGTCTTTAAAGCTCAAGAATATTATTCAAGGTCAAGTGACTCAAACGAAAGTGATAAAGAAGAAAAAGTGCTTGCTAAAATATCAAGAAGCACCAAAGAGTTGATGAAAAGGAGAAGAGAAAGAAGAATCTAATTTTAACTTAATATATTTATACATACATTTAGGGGAGTTTTATTGCTTGATATATCTATGTGTTGATATGTTTGACTTGATTTGACTGATTGTGTGATGAGTTGAATCAATTCATTATGCATTTGAGGTTTTTATATTTCAAATGTTCAAATCAATCATAAAAAATCATATACTTTATACTAGGGCCATATATGACAATTATTAAATTTCAAGCCTTAGTTTGTGTGTTCAAACATCTTAAAATGTTTGAATTATTTTACATTTATGTTTTGTTTATATATAAAATTCCATGGAATTTATGTTGATCAATTTATCTTCTTATGTGACATATTGTGATCAATTGTGCAAAATTACTTTTGTTTGCTATTCTAATTTGAGTTTGTACAATTAACAAGTTTGTAGTCATTCCCTCTCATATTCCCCATTCTCTCTCTTATTCCCTCTTATTCCTCTCTTTGTGATCTTGATAAAAGGGGAGAGATAATTAATTGAATATATAAAGAAGGAACATACACAAAGGGAGATAAAATTGAACTATATTTGCAATAAGCTAAGACAATGATCTTATTAGAATAACTAAGGGGGAGTATGGATTGAGGGGAGCAATTTCATACTTATGATTTGAATCACTTCACAATAATTCTCTTAGGAGCATGCATAATTGATTCTTTATCCTTTGCATATTCAATCTAGATTGTCAAAATAAAAATGGGGAGAGATTGTTAGACTAGGTTATTCAAACCTAAGTCAAGACTCTCTTTTGATCTTGACAATATAGATTGAAAGGTTCTAATATCAATTTTAAGTGTTTTTTTTTTTTGTAGATATTAAGATAGAATCTCATTAGAAGTTAAATAGGAGTGATTTGAAGTAAAAAACTCAAAGTGTGAAAATTTGTCTTTGAAATTAATGACCATGAATTTCAAAGTGATTGCAAATTTTTAAAAAAAGTGATGTTGAGATTCAAAAGTCGCGATCACAAATTTCAGAAACAACATCTTTATGTTAGACAGACGATGTCACAGTAACAATCGCATCCAAAAAGGAAAATAGTGACCATGAATTTGAAGTAGCGATCATGAATTTTAAGATCCATTAGAATGATCCAACGATTAGTTTTTGAAGAGACCAATGGTTTCATGCCATGTGGCTAGCCGTTAGACACAGTTCAAAATTAGCAGTCGCGAATTCAGTCTCGACCACAAATTTTATCTGATGAGCATTTAATGCAAGATATGTCTAGCACAACTTAGAGATTTAGGCATAGTTTCTTTGCAATGTCTCATTGGTGGTTATTATCTATAAATACACCACCAAATGGACTTAAATGTAAAAGGATAATCATTAATATATGTTGAAACTCTTACTAAGTTAATTCTCAACTTTAATTCTTTATTTCTTTGTACATAGTTTGGTGTGAGCTTTAAACACCTTGGGTTTGGGTTTGAGAGTGAGCCCTTGTACAAAAAAACTCTTGTTTAGGTTTGAGAGTGAGCCTTAGAAAACTCTTGTATAGGTTTGAATGTTCTTCATGACAAAAAGATAAACATAAATTCTCATTTTTTAAAAAATGATCTCCCCCTTACAAACATACTAACATTATTTTTCTAAAATCTATACCATCTTCCTTAAAGACAAAATAAACATGATGGTTCCAAAAATAGAAAATAAATAGCAAAGGAAAACTCCCCCGATCTTTATGCTTTCTTCTAGCAAATCACCCAAGATATTCAAACACATATTTAGTTGACATAACTTGGAGTTACATGTTCTCTTCACAAATTGAGGAAAGCAAAAAAGGAAAGATAGTTACTAGAGATTCCTAAAATAAAAACTCCAAAATGATACCAATATTGGTTCATAAAACAAACTCCCCCTTGATAAATACATATTAAACAAAATAAAGAGGAGGGATAGAGACACACTATAGTTAATGACACCATCTGATACTAATTAATGCCAATTATTATATTCTCTAAAATATAATTCTTTTTAAATAATTCATCTCCTCTTCAAATTCTACAGCTCCAATCACCATTTGATTCTCCATTTTGAGTAGAGGGTAAGGAGTCTTTAGACCTATAAAATTAAATTTTCTTTGGTACCCATTTTCTTTTGGGTCCAAGGGGGTTAGCAGCATAAACATGCTCTTCTCTTAACCTAGCATAACAAAAGTTTATTTTCTTAAGCTCTGGTGTAGAGCAAGAGTGAGGTGGCTTCCTGAAAGATTGGTGCCTAAGATGTGAAGGAACCTTTGCATTCTTAACATACTTGGTTTCGTAAATAACAATATGATTTGCATTTGGCTTATGAGAGTGAGGGTGTGAGCAATTATGATCATGCATATTAATGTTCTGCATATGCACCTTAGAGTGAGTGTGATCATGTGTAATTTTTCTTCTAAGTGTAGAGTATAGCACATTCTACCTCTTAGACTTATAAGATGCATACATATATAAGCATGGTTAGCTTTTTTCTTAGGCTTTTTAGTGTATGCATGTGCTAGTGTTGTGCTCTTAGGCTCTACATTTGCATTAGCCTTTTGTGAAGAGCTTTGTGATTCAACACCTTGAAGACTAGGTGTTCTAAAAAGTGAAACTCTAATAAACACACCTTTAGAAGTGGAGGAAGAGGCATGATTATATCAAATTTCATATTTCACACTAGTATCTCTTTGAAAGCCCAAAAGTAAATCCAATTTTTTCTTTTCCTTTAGTAAATTTGAAAGAGAGTTTTTCAAGTCTAAAACCTCCTTTATTAAACTATCATTTTGTTTGGAAAGAGTTTTATAAAAAAAAATTTTCAGCGTTCAACTCTTCATTTTTCCTTTCCAAAGCATCAATTTTCATTTTCAAAAATTATCTTTCAGTAGAATCTAAGAAAAGTGCTTTTATAAGCAATTTCTTCTTTTCTTTTCTCTAACAGTCAATTTTTTTTAGAAGCTCATCTTTAATTTTAGAAATGGTGGAAATTTCATTTTTCAACAATTCATTTTCATTTATCAAAATCTTATTTCTAGAGAAAGATATATCTAAGTTATTATTTATTGATTTCAAGGCCTAAATAAGATTTTCTACTATGAACATTTGATTGATATCATCATCAAATTCATATATCTCATTTGAAGAACCCTTATTTGATTCATCCTCCATGGCCATTAGACATCTAACTTTCACTTTTTTTTTTTTTTTTGCCTTCCTCTTCTTTATATTTCTGTTACAAGAGAATTCATCCTCACTTATGGTTGTGGAATTCATTAAGCTCCTTATCCTTATTTCCTCTAGATGGTGGTCTTTTAGCTCCATTGACATACTGTTTCCTTTCGTTTGAGTTCGTCCATTTTTTAGAAACTTCCATAGAAAGAAGGCTTAATGGTTACCATGACCGTATCCTTCTTTCATTTAAGCTTCAATAGAGGTTAGACTTTGATCTCAATTGTCAAAATGAGTGGCACATGAGGCAACCCAAGAAGGGGCATGAATTAGGTTGTAAATAAAACACAAAAATATAAATGCAGAAGCGACAAACAAAAATCAAACACATAGTTTTTATAGTGGTTTGACAATGTGCCTGCTCCATTCTCCAAGCTTTCACTTAGGCTTTTTTATTCTTTTTTAGGCTCAAGAACAAAACCTTCCATTTTCTAAACTAAGGAAGAACCTTCCCTTTTACAAGCTCAAGGATAACCTTTCTTTCCTTTTATAAGCTTAGGAAAAACCTACCCCTTGGTATTTTTCAAGGCACAATACCAACCTTTGCAACCACTGGTAAGGATAGACCCAAACAATATCTATACCTCTCAAATGGGTAGCAAATACATAATTAATGCTCAAGAAAACCTACTCTCAAAAGGGTAACATAAACAATCTCATTCTACCTAAATACAAAGCAACACCTAAAAAGGTTTGCATAAAGACTTGTTAAAAATGTTTACAAGTTGTTCACAAACTTTCTCCAAACTTTTCTCTTATTTCTAGTTTTCAAAAAAAAAAAAAAGCTCCTTATATAGCGAAGCTCCAAAACTATAATTGGAACAGTTAATGTTATGTCTAACAACTTTTCTACAAAACTGGCAGTCAGAGGTGACAACACCCATTGTTTTTCATCAACCCCCGTTGAACTTGTAATGTTTACTTCTAACACTTGTTTGAGTAAGAATAATGCTCATTGTTCATTTTTAGAAAACTTGAACTTCGTGCCCTATTTTTTAAACTTTGCACAGTTTCTTTCTACACCTGTTAAACAATTTGCAATGTCCATTGGAAACTCCTTCAACACTTATTGAGAAGAGCCAATGCCCTTTTCAAGTTTTGGAAGTTTTAGCTCAAGCTTGGGCACTTATCTAATGCTAATTACTAGCCTAGATTAACTCCCTTATGAAATTTCAACAACTGTGGTAAGGTCTAGCATAGCTCAACCTGTAGCATTTCTCTAATGCCTATTGCAAAGGATAATGTTGGTTACATAGTCCAAAAGACTTTGGCAATTTGCAGCTTCTAATTAACATCCATTATTCATCCTCCAATGCTCATTGAATGATCAATGCCAGTTGAACTTGCATAATGCCTATTGAACTTGTTCTGACCCTTTAACCTTCATCGAGCATTGGGGTCACATGCTCTCTAAACATTCTCTCCCTAGCATTCATAATAATATTGCCCTTTAACATTTGTCAGGTTTATTCAAATCATCCAAAAATATTAAAGTACAAACATTATAACTTTTCTTGGTTTTTTTATCCTTTAAAACAATATTTTTGTTATCATTTAAAATGTGTCATTTAAAGTAAAAGTGTGAGTCCAATGCATTGGGGTCACATGTTCTCCAAACATTCTTTCCTTAGCATTCATATCAAAGAACAATTTAATATACTTAACAATTATTATCAATAAGTATTAAAATAATATTTGAATGCAAAAGTAGGTACACATAATTATAAACTCATAACTCTTACTATCTATTGCAATTTCATCATCTCAACCTTTAATAATCAATTTTAACTCAAACATTAGAGTGGCTATGGGATTCTCTGTCCCTCATAGCTCATTTTCTTATACTTTTGCAGTGTTTCTCTAGTCAACTTAAGATCAAGGGCCATCAATTAACGTCATATGTGGAAGCTCTTTTCCCTACTTTCTCTAATTAACATTATATTTATGAATTCACACTTTTGATTTTAAGTTGAAAATGGCCAACCCCTTAAGGAGCATGCCTCATCTCTCTCAAAATGATGAAAACATAAGTGACCAAAGCCTTGAATGCTAGTGTAACAACCCTAAACCTCTAACAACTCAGAGAATTTCTAATCAAATGTGGAGTAATCTAAGACCTTGTAGGGGGAAGCAGGGACAAGATTAACAATAATAAATAAGCACCTAAACATAATTGAATAAAAAAAGGTGGTAGACTTGAAAAATCTATTCC
The DNA here is from genome assembly GCA_949677035.1 of Omphalea diandra. Classification (NCBI taxonomy): domain Eukaryota; kingdom Viridiplantae; phylum Streptophyta; class Magnoliopsida; order Malpighiales; family Euphorbiaceae; genus Omphalea; species Omphalea diandra. The sequence goes on from CATIWR010105944.1 coordinate 38,585, forward strand.
AATTAGAATAAGGGTGAAAAAGCATTTGATAAAAGGAACTTCGAGCCATCAACAAAGAGATACCTTAAAGCCTTTCCTTTAATTTGAGCAATCATTGAGGAGAAGTTCCCCACTAAGTGGAAGCTCCTCAATTGAGAAACATGCAATGGAGAAAAGGACTCCTAAACACATTTATCCACTTTCCAAACAATGATGCTCCTTAATGACATATCAAATTCAATCCTCTGTAAAGTCTTCCCTACTGTACTAATAAAAACTGTATAGAGATGGTGCACATAGCTCTCTACTGGGTCAATCCACTCATTCAAAGAACTAAAGGAAATGTTTCTACTAGGTTTGCTACTAATATTCCCTATAAAAGGAAATCAAGTTCTTTGAGTTCCTATAAGCAACATAAGGAACAAACACTTTAGGAATATATCAATCAATTCAATATGAAAGCCATGTAGATTAAAACTATAAATATAGGGACTATTGTAAAGGCCATGCAAAGTGGCATGATGTTCGAGAGACTTAAGGACAATCTCCACATAAAGAACATTAATTCCTATTTATAACTAATAGCCTTAGCTCAAAGATATATTAAACTAGATGAGGGGAAGGGAATAACATAGAAATAATGATAAATGGCACCAGACGAAGTCCTAAGAAAAAAGAACATATAATTCTCAACATCGGACACTCCAGCTTCGAACCCTTTCATCCGATACGATAAGAAATGAATAATTCACTCCCTCGCTAAGACTATAAGTAAAATTCTTATATGGATCAAATAGAATAGAAAAAACATTCAGTATCCTTAAAGACTAAACTATGAAAGGGTATTCATAAGGAATATAAACTTAGTTTATAGGTTCCATAAAGACTACAACTACGACATTAAATAGTGTTGAGACCTAAAAAAAGAAGTGGAATGTCTAATACAAATAAGAGCTCTCAAGGAGTTTGTTAAGAATGACAAGGGAAAAAGACCTAGGGAACAAAGTAAAGAATAGAGAATAAAAGAAAGGTCACATAACGCCCTAGTAGGTGTAATCAATGTTATCATGGAATGGGGGCAACCTAAGACTACTAGTAAGAAATGCTCTCATTTGGAAATCTTCATGGTAAGTGTAAAAAAAACAGCCACTCCCAAATGACATTTAGACTAGAAGATGGAAAACACATTTAGGGACTTAACAATGATGCCCTAGTGGTTGAATGGGTGATCAAAGACTACTTAGTCAGGCAACTTCCGGTTGATGGAGGTAGCACGATGAATACAATGACAGGCTAGGCATACAAGGCCATGAGAGGCATATTGGTGAACCTTAGGAGAGTTAACAAACCGCTTGTGGGGTTACATGAAAAGTAGTTGAAGTCCATAAAAGTCATAATACAAATATTGGAACTGACAAAAAAACATGATTTGGCCTGACCTCTACTATAAGGACATTATTCCATAATATAGATGAAGAATTTTCATATAATCGTATTCTTGGTAGGTCTTACCTTTATAAGTTAGGAGCAATACACATTATTAGATACCTCACCATGAAAATAATGACAACTAAACATGTATTAATCATCTAAGGGGACCAACAAGTGGCATATAAGTGTAACCACATGGCCCTACATCTAGGAGCATCATCCTTAAAAGATGATCCAATCGATACTGAATAAAGGGAATGATCAAACTAATAGGGAAGCTAATGTAACTCAATTTTTGTATGATAAAATAGTTAAAATTAGCCTGCATATGATTAAGGTAGTCATTCCAAAGAATGGCAAGACATTCACCTCTAAGCTAAAGGATATAGAAGAGATCCATCCATCTATTGCATGCCATCGATTAAATATGGACCCGAAGGCGAATCTAGTAAAATAGAAAAAGAGGCAGTATGCCCCTAAAAGGTAGTGAGCCATGGTCGAAGAAGTATCCAACCTTCAACATGTTGGATTCACTACAGAGGTAAAATATCCTTATTAGATGGCTAATGTTATGATGGTCAAGAAACTAAAGAGTGAGTGATAGATGTGCATCGACTTAACGAACTTGAATAAGGGGTAACTGAAAGATAGCTACCCACTATTGAATATTGACTAACTGGTAGATTCCACCATGTGCTTTCAAAGGTATAGTTTACTCGATGCTGCTTAAGGATGCCACTAAATATCAATGCACCTTGATGATGAGGATAAGACCTTATTTGTGATGGACCAAGGCACTTACTACTATATGAAGATGACCTTTAGCCTTAAAATGTTAGAACCACCTATTAGAGACTAATGAACTTCATGTTTTGAGAACATATCTATAAAAATGTTAAAGTTTATACGAATGATCTGATTATAAAAAGTGAAACTGGCTAGTCTCATACAAATGATTTGCAAGAGGTGTTTGATTTCCTAAATAAGTATGGAATAAAGTTAAACCTAGACATGTGTTCATCTGGGACAAACTTAGATAAGTATAGATTCAAAACAAAGGTAAGTTTTTAGGGTTCATCATCTTTAAACATGGAATCAAGGCAAACCTTAAGAAATTCAAACCATCCTAGATATGAAACCACCTAAATAGTCAATGAGGTGTTGAAGCTGAATAAGAAGATCATTGTGTTAAGACAACTCATCTCTTATTCAACCAAAAACATTCGAGCGATTGATGCACTGAGCCCTATAGCTCTATGGACACAATATTAAGCACAAACCCTGAATAACCTAAAAGGCCTAGTGTTTAGCTAACTTTGTTATGGAGATGACAAGGAAGGATCAAGTAATGACTTAACTCATAGAGGAGTGGACACTGCATGTAATGGAATGTCTAATGAAAATGGAGCAAAGGTCGAAATCATTTTCTAAGGCCCTAGTAAAATCCAAATCACTTATGCTATAGCTTTCAACTTTGGCACTACTAATAATATTGCAAAATATGAAGCCTCATCACTAGATAACCTTGATTTAGAAGTAAGAATATAAGAGTTTTAATGACTTTATGCTAGTGGTCAATTAGGTTACAACAGACTTCTAGACAAAGGATGATAATTTAGCTAAGTATCTGAAGAAGTGCCAACAACAACTTGACAAGATCTCATCGTCCAAAGTAACATAGAGAATTATCAAGATCCCTTAAAGATTACAAAGAAATAAATATGCTTGCCAAAGCTGCACATAATTATAAGAGATGGTCTAGAGCCTCTAATTCAAAGAAAAGAGATTCCAGTTCATAGTTGCGAAACAAAAAATTATAACCATGGCAAAACTAGATAACTGGATGAGACTGATCATCTAGTACCTTAATAAAAAAGAGTTGTCTGATGATTGAATCGAAGCCATTAAGACATAAAAGAGAGCAAGTTAGGTACTTTTTACCACAATAGAGTACTATATAAAAATATCTGCTACACATCCTTAAACCAAATGTGTCTCTCAAGAGGAAGGCAACTGAGTTCTTTAAGAGATACATAAAGGCATTTGGGGCACGCATGAAGGATTATATGTTATCACATATAAATTACTACTCTAAGGGTTTTACTAGCCCACACTTAAAAAGGATGTTGAAGATTTGTTACGTACTTATGAAAGGTGTTAAAAATATGATAGAATGCCTAAAACCCTTGCTACATAATAAATTAGTATCACCAGTCCCTGACCATTTGCCATATGAGGAATGGACATCCTTAGTCCTTTCTCTCAAGCAATAAGACAAAGAAAGTTCATCATTATCACTATCAACTACTTCACGAAATAGGTAGAAGCCAAAGTAGTTGCAACCATTACAACAAAAAAGGTAGAGAACTTCTTATGGAAAAAGGTTGTATGTAGGTTTGACATCCCCAATACACTCATCATAGACAATGGTAAATAGTTTTCCTATGATAGATTTAAATAGTTATACTGTAATCTCCACATCACCTTCAATTCATCCTAGTGGCTCATCCCTAAACCAATAGACGAATGGAAGTCATTAATCAAACCATCCCTAATAACCTTAAAAAGAGGCTTGAAAAAGCTAAAGGAGACTGAGATGGATAACTAACTTATGTTCTATGGATGAAAGGCCTATAGAGAATTATCATTCAACCTTGCATATGGCGTGAAAGTAGTCAATCTAGTAGAGATTAACATAACTAGCCCTAGAGTCTAACACTTTGATTAAGACATCAATGACTAAGGGGCTAGACTCCATATTGATCTATTGGAAGAATGTAAAGAATAGGCAGTTATCTAGATAACAACATACAAGGCCAAGATTACCTAATATGATAACAAATAGGTTTGCCAAAGATCATTCCAATAAAGTGATCTAATACTTAGAAAAGTAGACATAAGTAAAGGGGAAGCTAAGGTAGCATAGCTAATTAGAAAGGTCCTTACCTAGTTGTAAATATAATGGGAAATAAGGCTTACCAGTTAGTAACTTTAGAAGGGGAACAAATCCCTAGATTTCAAAATATAGACAACAAGGCAAATATTAACAATAAAGTGTTTATTCAATTTATATCTTATGTAATAAGGGTTCGACTTTTAAAAAAGCCACTAATCTCGCAAGTTAAGGGTTTGCTCCCCCAAAAAAGGAATCAATTTCCTAAGTTAGGGGTTCAACCTCCAAAAAAGCTACTAATCTTTTAAGTTAAGGGTTCAACCTTTAAAAAAGCCATTAATTTCCTAAGTTAAGGGTTCAACCCCTCAAAAAACTATTAATTTCTTAAGTTAAGGGTTCAACCCCTAAAAAAGCTATTAGTTTCCTAAGTTAAGTGTTTAGCCCGAAAAAAGCCATTAATTTCCTAAGTTAAGGGTTTAGCCCTTAAAAAGCCATTAATTTCTTAAGGGTTTAGCCTTCAAAAAAGAGTATTAATAATGCTAACCTAAAAAGTTCAGCCACAATAAATTCAATGTTCATCAATGCGATATATTTAGTTCCACAAAAGTGTAGCTGTTCAATAATAAATTTTAAGGGTCTGGTCCTATCTAGGTCATAATTTGTACTTATTTAATTTTTCTAAGTCTTTTCATTACTTTAGTTCTCTCATTGTAAGAAAGAGGTGAAATAAAGACAGACTTTACTGACAAATTTTTATCCATCATTAATTACCTACAAAATAATTATGAAGTTGCAATGAAAGAGAGTAGGATGAGTTTAATGATGGATTGGCAAGGACCAATGATAGATATTTAGTGACAGATTATGTTCCGTCATTAGTGTGACGTTAAAATTCGCTCATTTTGCTGGTGCGTAATTTAGCGATAGAATAACAAGGGTATAACAATGGAATTTAACGATAAAATAACAGTCCATCATTAGTTTTTAGTGGTAGAGTGGGTCATTGGTGTCATTGCCTTTATCGACTGATGGTTTCGTTACTACTGTTTGAATAACGACAAAACTGGCATTCGTCGTTGCTGGCTTTTTCATTAGTGACGAATTGTTCATTGCTAATCTAAACTTTATAAATCATAATTTTATTATACAATATTTTTAATTATATATGTGTAAGATTTATAAAATTTATAAATAATATATATATATATATATATATATATATAATATTTGTAAATATTTTTAAAGATTTATATTTATTTATTGAAAATAATTATATATTTAATATTCATATTTTGTATATATAAAAGTAATTGTATATTTTATAAAAGTGTATAAACTTATAAAATTTGTATATATTTAATTTATTAATAAACATTTATAAATTATATTTATATAATGGTAATTTATAAATTTATAATATAATTATATAAATATAATTATATTTATTATATAATTTTAATTGTAAATTTTAGTTTTCATATTAATTTATTTACTTTTCATATAAAATTATATAATATTAATATGTAAATAATATTTATATATAATTATATTATATTATGAAATATAATAATGGTAGTTATGTGCCCTACGCTAATGCTTGTAATCGATTTTTTTTAATATTGTCATGGTTACAATTTTACTAAATACCTCTTTTGTATTTTATTTATAGTTAAATTATAAATTCCATAAATAGTTAATTCTACCTAATGTTTTCAAGTATCTGACTTGATAGTAAAACCTTTAAGTGTAAAAAATTCTATTCTAAATTGTTCATAGTCATCATCATTGTTGGGATAATAATGAATGAAAAACTAGTATATGTTTGATTGATGACTATGTTTTACTAGTCATGAATATATGATATTAAGTCAAACATATATATATGTTTAACAAACATTGTATTGGACCAACCCGTTATAAAAACACTACATAGATTAATAGTCATAAATGATTCTCATGCAATAGTATTAACTTAATCCTCTGACTTGAAAATCATCATAGATTCCAATATGATAAACTTCATGTTTTGTATAGTCCAACATTATCTTTAATCGGATAATCATATAGACTAATATTAGACATGGAGTAAATCATATAGAGCAGTATGAGTGATTGATAAGGAATTTGTCCCTCATATAGTTTTATGAGAACTATATCTTCGGGCCCTTTGATAAGTTAGACTAAAGAGATTGCATGACCTTGTGGGTAATAAATTAATAAGGGTTGTCAATGTCATTTTACATCAATCTACTTGAAGATCAAGAAAGAATTGAACTATATAAAGATGACATGATCCATGCCTTATGTTCAATTAAGATATAATGTGACAAAAGGATTGTAATACTATTTGTGAAATAAATTAGATCAAATTATTGACCTTTACATAATTTAGGTGGTCATACTGTCTTGCTTGAGGCCATTTATGACCTGTGGGTCAGAACTAGGTTTTGGGCCACTGTCAACATTTGTAAACCTATAGGATCACATACATAGAATAGACCCAAAATGAAATTGAGTTTTCACTACTCTCTCTATTTATAACTAAGATAATTAGAGTTATTATCAAAATTATTAGATATCTATTTTATTTTAAGAAGGTTAAAACAAAATAGGATATTATATGTATTTTTTAAAATGCAAAGTTGGCATAAAATATCTTAACAATTAAGATATATATATATATATGCATGTTTTAGGGTTTTCAAAAACCATACAGAACATTCATATTTAGGAAACCTTTTAAAGAGAGAAAAAACCCTAGTGCTAGCACATTTTGGATTTGGAGAAAGCCTATTTGTATGGATACCTGCAAAG
>CATIWR010105971.1:0-40085 GCA_949677035.1 Omphalea diandra
AGGACTTTAACTGATCTAGGTGTAAGCGTAAACCTAATGCCTTATAAATTATATCTAAGTTAAGATTAGGGGAGCTCAAACCAATTAAGATGAGCATTTAATTAGCTAATAGGTCAATTAAATACCCTAAAGGTATCATAAAGGATGTGTTAGTTAAGCTAGACAAATTTATTTTTCCAGCTAATTTTGTCATAGTTGATATGGATGTTGATGTTAAGATTCCATTGATTTTGGGTCGACCATTTTTTGTTACAGGTAGAGCTTTGATTGATGTTAGTGTGGGTAAATTAGCTTTAAGGGTTATAAATGAAGAAGTGACCTTTAAAATTTCTTATGCTTTTAAACACTCACTTGATCAAGATGACACTTATTATTTCATTGATTATATTGATTGTGTTGTTTCTAATTGTATGTAGGCAATTATCTCTCGAGATCTGTTAGAGCATTATCTTGTTCAAGGTGAGGAGACAAGTAAGGAGGAAGATGTGAGGAGTGAGCAAGTAGCCTATCTAGAGGCTAATGAACCAATGATAAGGAAGAAAGCCTTTAAGGAGATTGATAGGAGTGAGCAGCATAAATTAAAGCCATCCATTGAACACGTACCTATGTTAGAGTTGAAGAAATTGTCTGAGCATTTGCAGTATGCATTTTGGAAAAAGATTCAAAACTCCCAGTGATTATAGCATCTGACCTGAAAAGAGGAGCAAAAAGAGAAACTTTTAACTGTACTTAAGGAACACAATAGGGCAATTGCTTGGAAGATCTCAGACATAAGAGGAATTAGTCCATCTTTCCTCACACACAAGATTCTCATGGAGGATGACTTCAAATTAGTTGTGCAACCATAAAGGAGACTAAATCCTAACATGAAGGAAGTAGTAAAAGCTGAGATAATTAAATTACTTGATGCAGGAGTGATTTACCTTATTTCTGATAGATTGTGTAATGCACCCGCTACTTTTCAGCAATACATGATGGCAATTTTTTAAGAACTTGTGGAAAATATTATAGAAGTATTCATGGATGATTTCTCTGTATTTGGTGACTCTTTTGATTTATGCCTTCATAATCTAGAAAGATTACTCAGACGTTACGAGGAGACCAATTTGGTGTTAAATTGGGAAAAGTGTCATTTTATGGTGCAAGAGTTATAGTTTTAAGGCAGAAAATCTCATGTAGAGGGATTGAGGTAGATAGAGCAAAAATTGAAACTATTTTTAAGTTAACATCCCCGACTTTAGTTAAGGCAATTAGGAGTTTTTCAGGGCATGTTGGGTTTTATAAGAGGTTCATTAAGCACTTTTCTAAGATTGCTAGGCCTTTAACAAAGTTGCTTGAAAAAGATATTTCTTTTGTTTTTACTCAAGAATGTTTAGAAGCATTTCACATTCTTAAGAAAAAATTGACCAATGCCCCAATCATGGTAGCATCTAGTTAGACTATTCCTTTTGATTGAATGTGTGATGCAAGTGATTTTGTAGTAGGCGTAATTCTTATACAGCGAAAAGATAAGCATTTTCAGCCTATTTACTATGCCAACAAGACTCTCATAAACACCTAAGAGAATTACACAACTACGGAAAAGGAGTTACTAGTTGTGGTTTTTGCATTTGATAAATTTAGATCTTAATTGATATTATCCAAAGTTGTTGTTTATACTGACCACTCTATTCTGCGTTATTTGCTCACTAAATTGGATGCAAAACCTAGATTAATTTAATGGATTTTGCTATTGCAAGAGTTTGATCTTGAGATTCGTGATAAGAAGAGTGCTAAAAACCTAGCAGCTGACCATCTATCTTGTTTAGAGAATCCAAACTTAGAAAAGCTCGATGAAGCTAAGATTAATGATCAATTTCTTGAGGAGCATCTTTACGACATTGAAGAGATAAGTGATTTAGATGTTTTTATGGTTTGTTGACATAGTAAATTTCTTGGCAGGTAAGGTTCGAGCAAAGGGAATGTCTCATCATCAAAAGAAAAAGTTCTTTTCAGATTTGAAGAATTACTTTTGGAAGGACTCCTTACTTGTTCAAACTTTTTGCGGATCAAATTATGAGGAGATATGTCGTAACCTCATAAGGATGGAAAATCTTTGAGCATTGTCATGTTGGAGGACATTACAGTGCAAATAGGACAATCTAGAAAGTCTATAAATTAAGTTTCTATTAGCTGACTATCATTAAGGATGCCCAAAGGTAAGTAGAGCAATGTGATAGTTGCCAACACTCTTGTACTATCTCTTTCCATGATGAAATACCTCAAAACTATATTTTGGTATGTGAAATATTCGATATTTGGGGTATTGACTTCATAGGTCCTTTTGAGACTTCATTTGAAAATAAGTACATCCTAATTGCTATAGATTATGTTTCTAAGTGGGTCGAAGCATAAACTTCTCCCATAAATGATGCGAGGGTTGTAATTAAGTTCCTTAAGAAGCTTTTCTCGCGTTTTGGCACACTCAAGCAATAATAAGTGATAGGAGGTACTCATTTTTATAATGTGCAATTCAAAAAGATACTTAAAAAGTATGGTATCACACATAGAGTTGCAACCCCATATCACCCTCAAATAAGCGATCAAGTTGAGGTAGCTAATAGGGATCTCAAACGGATTCTTGAAAAGAAAGTTCTACAATCTCAGAAAGATTAGTCCCTTAAGCTAGATGACACTCTTTGGGCTTATAGAACACCTATTGGTATTACGCCATATAGATTAATTTAAGGAAAAGCATGTCATTTACCTGTAAAACTTGAGCACAAAGCATATTGGGCTATAAAACTTCTTGATTTTAATCTTGGTCTTACAAGTGAAAAGCGAAAAAATTAAGTGAATGAGCTTGAGGAATGACGATTGATGGTGTATGAGAACTCCAAATTGTATAAAAAGAGGGCCAAGAAGTACCACGACAAGCTGATTCGTCAATCTAAGCAGTTCAATGAAAAACATCAAGTACTTCTTTATAAATCTTGCCTCAAATTATTTTTGGGTAAGCTTAAATCTAGATGGTTCGGACCATTCACCATAAAACAAATTTTTCCTTATGGCACAATCGAAGTAACTCATCATGAAAAAGGTATGTTTAAATTGAATGGTCATCATTTGAAGCTCTATCTTGGAGGTGAGTTCAATAAGAAAATGGTTCATGAAGAGTTAAAACTTCTCAAATTTGAGTAAGATTGCTCACACCTCTGTCAAACAAATGTTTGCTCTTTACAAAAAAAAATTTCTAAAAGCTGTGCAGTTTTTGTCGCACATCTGTGCGTCCCATAGCACAAAGGGAATTTCAAAACCCCTTTTTGGCAGTTTCTGTGCGCATTAATACACATGTGCGTGGTTCTAAATGCACTAATTTGCGTTGATGTGCACAAGGAGAATAAAATAAAATAATATATAATAAAAAATAAAAAATGTTACTCTCCTATTCTGCAGCCACAACTCTCTTATTTTGCAACTACCCTCCACTAAATCCCGACCAGGCTACACCGTCCTCTCCATTCCCGACTCAATACCCTCTACCAAATCCCGACCCGACCTCACCCCCAGCCGCTGCTTTCTAGCTAGCACCTTCCCCCTCTCCATCGACCACTACCCCTCCATCATCAAGACAAATCACACCTACAGTTGATCGTAAACTCATCCTCTTAACCAGCTAACCAGTGGAGTTGAACACAATATTGACTTCGACTAGGTTCTTTTATCAATCTCCTAGCCCTTGCTTAAATCCTTGCTTTGTAAATCGATCGTTGGTTGATCTTATAAGACCCCGGACACATGAGAGCCCAGCCAGGGATGAACCAGTTTAGAAGTACAAAGGGACGGTAATAGACAAGTATCTAAGCATCTATTTGTGAACCTCTTCACCTCTCGTGACCCATTCAACTTTTTGCCATTTTTTTTTACTTTTCCCGTTATCAATAGTGCTTTTCAATTCCAAGAGTTTGCTCTTATGGACTTCCTAATTATTATTTGTTACTTGTTAGCAAATTCTAGGTTTGCTTTAGGACCTAAGATTTTGCTTCTACTCCTATTGGTGCTACACTATTAAATTGGTTTTCACACTCCCAACGACTGTGATTTTTCTGTTGTACTTTGGTGTTTTGTCCTGCCATTTAGGTGCTACAGATACTTTTCCTACTTGTTATAGTGAACTCTCATATATTTATCTTTGACAATTAGGGAGTAGATATTTCATACAGTATGTCTATTGTGTCTTTCTTTGTAGTGCTTCATTGCGTGTGACTCTCTTTGGATATTATCTTATTAGAATACTTTTTTAATACTGATATCCATCTTTGTTGTGCCCTGTGTGTTGGGTTTCATTATTTGCTACTTGCCTTATAATAACATCCTTGCATAGCCTCTCATGTCTTTATGTCAATCTTCGAAATGCCCTGCCCAAGCCACTATCGATTTCGATGCCACACGGTTCACTTTCGTGGTCAATTCGAGTTGACACGATAAGCATATTCTGAATAAGTTCATTAGTGAGCGGTTTGCTACTTCAGACATTTATACGTCACTTTACATTCGAGCTATATTTAATACATTAAGATGGAAGTGAGTCTTGGATTTTCAAGGTCAATATTGCCCCTAGTTAGTATATGAATTTTACGCTAATATTGAAAACAAAACGATAGAAGGTTATTTAGAGATTCATTATTTTGTTCATGGTCAGAGAGTAGTGATCATTTGCGCTTCTCTCACATCATTTTTAGGAGTTCCAAATGTTGGCCCTCTACTTGTTTTAGGTCCCAATATAATCATCGGTCAGCATCACATCCCAAGTGATGGGACTTTTAATTTGTCTAGAGAAACCTCTTAATTAGGCTTAGTTATGTGCTACCAACGAGACCATTCACTGTACTTAGCTAAGCACTTGGATGCCTATTCTGGAGTGATAATTATATTGCTTGCATCTAATGTTTTTCCCAAGGCTAGTGCTCTTAATGAAGTGTGCCTTAGTGATATTTATCTTGAGCATAAAATGATCCATGGTTTAAGTGAGATTAAAGGTGTCATTTAGCTCCCATTTTAATCACATGCATTTGTGATATTGTTCGTCTCTCATAGTTGAACAAAAATTTTATTTTCCCCATACTTTTAACAATTATTTTTGCAAGTTTAGGTGTTGATTTTGCAGGTGCGTGTATGGTTCCTATAGAGTAACTAATAATTGTTGATACACTCTACCATTTGAGCTTCTTCCCTACTGAGCATACCCAAACTCGACCATCCATTATCCCAAATCACTCACTATCCGAGGACGATGCCTTTGCAGCTAAGATTATAGCTCTGTGTTCTGACGTTGGTGGTGTCACCCATGAGGGGCAAGCAGGGCCATCACAGAAGCCTCAACCAAGGGTTAGCAACCTACCCAACATCTACTTTACCGCCTACTTCACAATGTTCGCATAAAGCATGAATGTGAAAATCGCTTGAAAGATGTGCAAAACCAAATGTCTCAACAATTGGCTCAACATGGCAAGCTCCTCATTCAAATTTGGGATTCTTTGCATCGTCTTCTTCTGCCGTCTCCACCACCTGCATCTTGAGATTCTAAGGAAGTTTCCTAGTTCCTTTGTTGTTTCCTTTTCTTTAGTATGTTATTTGTTTGTTTCATCATACTGAAAACTTCTCCTCCACATTAAGGACATTGTGTCTTAAGTGTGGGGAAGGGTTTGTATTATTTGATAATTTTGTTTTTATTTTATTTATTTTACTTTACTTTCTCTATTATGTGAATGACTCATTATTTGCTTGGTAATTCCCTTTGAATGACTTATTATTTACTTAGTAGTTTCCTCATTTTCATCTTAACTTGGTCAAAAATATCTAGTTATGCCTTGGATTCACTTTCTTAATTTGCAAACCTTGTTTTCTACCATAGATATTTATTGATCATTATCTTAAAAGAAAATCTCAAGGTTTGGAAGTTTACAAATTCTTAAAAAATTAAAATTCATTTTTTTTACACTATAAAGAAATGTTTGAGCCTTTTTTCCTTGTATTGTGCTTAATTTTGCGAATTCTTTGGTGAGTGAGTCCTCAAATAGTGCTAGAATCTGTAGAACTTGATTTATTATCATTTTGAGATCACATTATCGAATACAAGCATAAAAATGATTAAATCAATTTAGGATTAGTCATTTATTCCTTTTTCTTTCTTCATCCACCCTTTTATCCATTTAGTGAGCCTCGTTGAGCTATAAAAACCTTATTTTCTTTATTATAATCCCATGTTTAGCTAGCCAATGAATCCTAGTCCCTTAAAATATTAAATTGATCATGTTTGTTTTGGGATGAGATTTGGTTTCTGCAATTATAAGGGGTTGTTTCATGAAATTAGTGAGAAGTCTTCAGTATGGGGTTGAGTATTTTTATTCTTTGGGGTGGAAATTAGAGAATTTTATTAATTAATAGCTTGATTTTCAAATTGATATCTTGTGTGATTTTATAATAACTCTTCTTTTTTCCTCTCAAAATACAAAAAAAGTTAAAAAAAATTCAAAGAAATAAAAGAGGAAGAAGATGATGTATTTATTTATCAAAACAGTTCAAATCTATTTTGCAAAAGATTTCAAATAAAGGCCTAGAACTTTTATTGTTTTTAAGGTCCATTAGAGTGGGATTATGTTTTAGGTATGAGATTTGTTCTTTATTAGGAGATCAGGTGAGTTTCGTTTGAAAGAGTATTTAGTAAGCATGATCAATTATTTTGTAGTCCACTAGCCTAAAAACATCTAGCCTCTACCAAGGACTGTTACAACCAAAAGAAAAAACTTTTGATTTGTGCTTGTATTTGAATTTAAGTGATGGAGATGTGATTTATTCTCAAACTTATGGTAGACTTTTAGGCTATTTATTGGACGATGAGAGCATACACTAACCTTTAAACACTTGGAATAAGGGGTACATTGTGTGAAACTTGATAAATGTTTTTTTTTTTTTTTTGGATTTGTAGATGGATAATCTTTTATTCATTTGATTTAGGGATAGTTATGTTTAAATAAGTATGCTAGAACACAATTTTTGCAAGTTTGAGAATTAATGAATTTTTCTCATAGCTCGGTTAACTCGATTTGTTATGATGCTAATGAGGGGTTGAAATGTGTTTATGAGTCAATTTTACTAATATTTTTTGTGTTTTGTGCTTAGTGGTTTTCTTGTTTTGTTTTGAGTCTTATGCTGGACAAGTAAAATGCTAAGTATGGGGAAATTTGATAGTTCTTTATTTTTAGGACTAGTTTTATTGTTAATTGAGTCTAATTTGAAAACAATACTTGATGATATCCCACTTTTGGCTTGTATTTAGTGATTTTATAGGAAATCCTGGAAATTGTAGCTGATTGATGAATTATGGGAGTTTTCTAGGTGAAATTGTGCAGTTTTAGAAGTTCAGGGAGCAAATAAAAATTTGACAGTTCAAGGACTAGGCTTGATATTTTAGACAAAATTTCAATCCTATCATACTTCAATTGAGAAAAGAATTTGTGCCGGGAAGCTTCACTGGGTCCTATCCTAAAGGAGGATTTATTATTATTTTTTTCCTAAATGGTGGAGGAGGATAATTTTTCTTATTTTGAAGGGGAGTAGGAGAATATTAATAGGAGGAGGAGAATTCCCAAAAAAAAAAAAAAAGAAAAGGAAGAATGTTTTGTTTATTTTCTTTTTCTGGAGAAAAAGCAAAGGAAAGAGGAGAATTATTGGTCATTCATCAAGCTTGAAAAGAATTAGAGGCTACAAGGTTTTATCATGAAATCCTTTCTATATTATTTTTTTTTTTATGTTTATGTTGGCTAGTAATTCAATTATGAATTAAATTAGTTAGCCACTTAGGTATGATAAACCCTACGATGGGTTTTGAATTGTGATTTTCTTTAGACAATATACTATTTTCATTATTTTATGGAATTCAATTGTGTTTGCTCTTTATTTTATTGAATTAATATATCCAGAATATTGATTCTTGCTTTACAATTCTTAAAACTTAGATTGAAAAATCAAGATATTAAATAGATTTAGCACAACTGAAAGTAGTTGCATGTAACCCTAGAGATAGGATAATATAAATCCTCCGGATTAGGGTCTAACCTAATAGTTAAATTCAAGGGAACTATATTTTAGGGGTTTTAATTAGGAAGAGATTCCAATTAATTAACGTAGAATTAGATGTTAAAGGGATTTCCATGGTTTCATAAACATTGAATTAGATTGTATTATTGGAAAATTAATTTCTTAACAAGTCTTAGGGGGATTCAATACTTGAGTATCGTTTGCCATATCGGTCACCTTTTTCCCACTAGTTCATATTTTCATTATTCTAGTTTATCAAATTAATTTATTTTAGTTTTTAATTAGTTAATTAATTCACTTAAATTTACCGGTTATATAATAGAGAAGAAGCTAATACTAGTACTTTTAGTCCTCGATGGATCGACACTCAATACTCCTAAGCTATACTATACACGATAGGTGCACTTGTTCATTCGATCTATAGGTGTTGGTCTTGGACCGCATCAAGTCCTTTGATTCCTATGATAATTGTTTATCTGCTTATGTGCAAGCAATTAATAAATTATCAATAATATTCATTCCATGAATAAATGCAAACTGATTAGGACTAATAATAAAGCCATTATGTTGCTTATTCTTGTTACAAGTATTTTGGTTACACATTTGAGGAGTTCATTATATTGATTTAAATTCCCCTAATGTCCTAGGTGATTACACTTTAGGAATGAATGTGAGAACTATGGTACTCTCTTCTCCTATACTTTCCTAGTAACAAAAACTTCTTGCACTACGTTGGTCACCTTTTCACCTGTATTGTTTTAATTTTTTTTAAAAAATATACTATTGCAACCATTTGAACCTGATGTTTTCCCTCTTCCAGTACTAAATATAGCTATCTTGACTTATTCATTTATTACTAGCTTATATAAATATGAAACTAGCTCATTGCTTGAAACTAAACTTGCTTGAAATATCTATAAATCACAATGTTCTCTTTCTAAAGCTACACTACTAGTTAGATACTTCTAATAATTAATCGTTAGAACCTTAATTTCCTATTGCTCAATCGTATAACTCTCATTAACCTTTCTAAATTTAAGGATTTGATTCTTTGCCCTTCTTAGCTTTACTATGTTGTGAAAGTATTTAATGTTGCCATCTTCTAAAAAAATCCATGTTACTTATTACTTTTGCCTTACAAAGTCTTCTGCTTGCCTTATTAGCTTTTATATGCATATAGCTATAGTAGCTTCTTTATCCAAAAGATATTATTTATGAGGATCTTATTACACATGTTGTTGCTTCTATTCTAAAGTTGTTTCCATTGTCAAGTCCTCATTGCCTTTCTATTAAAAAAACATGTATTGTTTCTTTAATTAGAACATGTTATTATAGGCTCATCAATAACAAGTTTTCAGCAAAATGAAAGTCAGAAATATAGGCTCATTAATAATAAGTTGATTTATTAAACCTTACTTGCATATAATGTTCTCTTTCTAAAGCTACACTATTAGGTAGATTCTTATAATAATTAACCATTATAACCTTGATTTCCTATCACTTAATCATATGACTCTCATTAAATCTTCTAAATTTAAGGACTTTTTTCATTTCCCTTCTTAGCTTTGCTATGTTGTGAAAGTATTTAATATTGCCATCTCCCAAACAAATCCATGTTTCTTATGACTTTTGCATTACAAAGTCTTCCTCTTGCCTTATTAGCTTTTATAGGTGTATAACAATAGTAGCTTCTTAATCTAAAAGATATTGATTATGTGGGTCTTATTGCAAATGTTGTTATAGCTACTCTATAATTGTCAGGTATTCTTTAACTTTATTAGAAATATTAGAAATGTTTATGTATTAAGATTTTTAAGATGAGACTTTTAGAGCTTAATTTGTGGAAAACCTTATTCATAACATATCTAGGAATATCACTAGACCAAACCTTAATGAAAATGCTAGTAAATGTTATATGCTCCATCCATAAGTTAAAGAATTTAAAGGTTTGACTTTTCCTTTTTTTCTTTCCTTATAGTGACCATTAAAAGGGAGTGGTTAGATATTCTAGAAACTTTAGTGGTATAAAATGAACTCCCAGATGCTTCTAACCAATTTATGTTAATCACCATTTTATCTAATTTCCTCTATATCCTATTTTTTGCTTGTTAATAGTTAATTCAAGTGAAGTGACATCCAAAAATTTTTGAGTTCAATAAGATTACAAGTCACTAGTAGGCTTTTAACTTTTCACAACTTTTTTCTTGATTGTCATTACCTTCCATCTTCTTTGATGAGTAAGGAATAAAACTAAAACCTCCTATATGTGATTAAGACATGTAATCTCCAATTCTAGTTAAAGCTTGCAATAAATCTTCCATATCTTTCTGCATATTTGCTTTATAAACTATTATGTAATAGAATTGTTCTTCCTTAAATTTTACTAGGCTATGTACTTATTATGAACCCACCTCCATTATAACTAATTGACTTATGTAAAAGTATACGATAGCTAGATTCTTCCTAGTTTAAAATTTTGATGATTGATTATGAACTTTTAATTAATAACAATAGTTCCCATAAATCCTAATAATATAATCATAAATCAAGGGATATTATTTAGCCCATTCTCGATATGTATTTTAGTAAATGTAGATATGTAAGTTTACTTACTTATCACATTAATGTCTATATATATACTTGCATATTAATGAATACAAAATCATCCTTTTATATCATTCAGTCTCTCTTCATGGTATCAGAGCCCATGTTATAAAGAAAAAGGTTATGATCCTACTATAAAACCAAAACCAAGTCCACCACTTCCTTTGTTTAAAACTTCAGCCATCAACCATGTCCATTTTAAGCATATCAAAACACTAGCTTCCTATCCTCTATCCTTATCTCACGTTAAGTCCTTTTATCAGGAATGCTATAACCAACTAAACAATACATGTTATGGATATCAACTCAACATAGGTTCCCATTAAACTTTCCAAAGGTGGGAACTATGCTGCTTGGAAAACATCAATTGGAAAATTTACTCTTTAGTTATGGACTCATGGGATTTTTAGATGGCAAATATTCATGTCCTCAAAGAATATCAAAGACACCAACCAAACAGTTGGTTCCAAATCCACATAATCTCACTTGGCTTTAATAAGATTAGTTGTTGCTTCATGCTATTCAAGTCTCATATGTGAGTGTTGCACAATCAATCATATCGCATTCCATGATGTTTACTCAAGTGTGGGAAAAGCTCAAAGCTTCCTATGAAAATTGATCTAATACTCATAATTTTAGTGCTCAAGAATTTCTTAGTAATGTTAGTTTATCAGGCAAATATGTTGTTGAAAATATGCAAAGAATCAAAACTATTAATGATTTTGAACTAATTAGTCATATGATGGATGATGGTGCCATTATTGTACATTCAATACCTCTTACATCGAGCTAAAGATCTTTACAAAAAAACTCTATCATAAACTTCTTGATCATGAAACATTTCTCTAATGAAAAGAAGTGAAAAAGGAGGCACACCAATCATAACATAATATAATAAAAAAATTATATTTGAAAGGGACATGGATAACAAAATAACTCCTCAAGCAACATTGGGCACACTTAACATATACTAACCTTAATCCACAATTCAACCATGATTATGGTTGGATTCTTCTTTAAATCACAGCAAATAGTATTGACCTACTAATCCTTACTATTTCAATCAAAATTAATGGAATCCTCCTACCTCTAATAGTATGTCCTAAATCATGTGCTAACTTTTGATAAAGTTGATCACATTATATGAACCTATTGCTTTCATCAGCCTCTAAGATTTCAAACATGGCTTAAGCAAATCACATGACTATCAAACCATTTGCAGTACGTAACAATTGGGCACTTGACTTAGGTGCATCTTATTTTATGACCTCTGACCTTTAAAATATCTCACTTCACTCAGAATATGATAGTACAAAATGCTAAAATAATTCTTATATCCCATATTAGATCCATTAAACTTTTTACTCCCATTAATAAATTCAATCTCAAAAACATTTTATGCATGCCTCAATTTCATAAAACTTAATTTCTATTTCTCAAATTTATTCTCATAATTAAACTTTAATTAATTTTTTTTATTATTTTCTCATGAAGGATATGTACATGAGGGCATCCTTAGTTTGTAGCTAAAATGAACAGAATCTTAATGTTTGGCCAACATCAACACTCTCCAATAATACCACTCCTAGGACTTACATGACCACCTCCTCTTTGTCTTTAACCACCTTATCTTAGGCATGGTATTATCTTCTAGGCTAGCCACCTCTCTAAGATATTAACAAAATCCTATCTTCTTAGAGTCTTCTTATTTCTAGATCTAAGTCTCAATTTTATCATTATAATACACATTTATATATAAAAGCCACAAACTACCATTTCGGTATCTTAAGTTTTAATTGCAATATACCATTAAATATTGTCTATTGATGTTTGAGGCCTTGCTTATTTTCTCCTTTTAATAATTATTGTTATTATATTATTTTGATGGATGACTTTATAAAGTGCATATGGTTATAGTTACTCAAAAACAAATCTAAAGTTCTTCAAGTCTTTATTTGATTCAAAAACTTTGTTGAAAACCTCTTACTAGAATCAAAATTGTTTATTATGATTGCAGTGGAGAAGCAAATTCCCTTAGCTATATTTTAATAGCCTGTGGTATCCAACACTTAAAACCACCCCTTTCACATACCCGAACATACCGATATTATTGAATGCAAACACTACCATATCTTAGAAACAATTTTAACTCTTCTCTATCATGCTTTCATACGTTTAAAATTTTGGACTCTTGCCTTCCAAACAATATTATACTTAATAAATTATATGCCCACTAAAACTCTCAACCATCAAAATCCCTAGTACTGCATATTTCATAAAGAACCCAACTATCATGAATTATGAGTACTTAGGTGCTTGTGCTACCTATGGTTGTCCTTATACTACCTCTAAATTTCAAGCTCATTCTAAACCATATGTATTCATTAGGCACTCTATAAAACATAATGCTTATCTTTGCCTTGGCCCATAAATAACTTACATTTATATATCTTTATTCATTGAAAATGTTTTCCAATTTGCACAAAATAAAACTAAACCATTTTCAAACTTCCCTATAACTATCCAAAACTAGTTATATTCTCTTTCAGTGTCTCTATCATCTCTTAATGATAAATTTTCCACTCCTGCATTAGACTTCACCTCTTCCCCCATAATCTTAGAAATGTGATTACTAGTCTAAATTTCCATTTTATCTCATCATTCTAACCAACTTAATCATCATAAGATACACCACCAATCCCAACTGCTAATCATTACAAGAGGAAAACTCAACGTAACCACCTGCCAGGCATAGGGATTCAATTGACTCCATACACGGACCTAGCCTTGATCTTGTGCACTCATTCTTATAAGTGAATGATTTGAACCTTATCTATTCTTCACTAAGAACTATTTAAACTTACTTTAAAAATAATATAGTTGAACCAAAAGCCATCTTTGACCTTCACACCACCACCCAATCCCTTCTCAAAGCAAAACTATTACAAACCAAAGAAGTACTAAATATGAATAAACAATCCAACTCAAAGGACCAATGGCAAGAGCTCACCTCAAGAAGTTCAAAGATGCTTTAGAAATATTTGTGCAAGTAGAAATCAAGAAAGCAAGCCCTAAATCGAGCATTGTAGCAATTAATAGATCTTCTCAAAGGCAAAATGGTCATTTTTATGCTTCTATTTCATATGTGGATCCTTAAGATAAACTATATAACCCCAACTCTGCAAATGAAGAAAACTATAAAAAAAAATATTATAAAAGATTCTAAAAGGTTCCAAGAAGTTCTAAAATATTCCATGAAGCTTCCAAGAATGTTTCAAACATGTTTTGATGGAAGAATAATATTCCTAAAGACGGATGTGATGACATATATGGTAAAAGAGATCAATAAAATCAAATCAAATCAAATATCTTCTAAGATATGTAAGATCTCAAGAATATTCTTCTTTTCCTTTCTTAGCTAAATTCTACTTCCTTTTTAGAAAGATTTTTCTTTTGTTCCTTAAATTGTAAAATGAGATAATATTTAGGAAATTTAGATGTTTCCTTGGCCAAATAGGCTTATGTTTGTTTCTTATTTCTAGAATAGGATTTACATCTTTTATTTATAGTTAGTAAAGTATTATAATGCCTATAAATAGGTCATTCAAACCATATTTTTAGTACTCAATTTTTATCAATATAATTTAGATTTTCTTATAAGAAGTTATTCTTCTCTTTGGTTCTTAAAAGAACTCAGTGAGGTTATTTGAGTGAAGGCTTAAGTAGCTTTGCAAACTTGTTTCATTCTAAACTTAAAATTGACTTAGTTCCTTTTAGGTTTGGATATTAAACACCCTTTAATTTTTGTAACTCAGGTTGCTAGATACAAGTTATCTAGAGATCTAGTTGGAAATTAAAGTCTTTGCTTGATTCTTAAATGTTCCTTGGGAAAAAATAACAACATTGCATACATGTTTGAGACAAGTTATCCATGTTCATATTAAAAACCACCATTATCACCTAAGCACGCAAGTACTCAGTATGGCATCAAGCTATGAATGCCAATGCAAGGGCTAAAGTAGGATTCATAGGGATCTCTCAGAAATGAGGACTCTTACCCCTTGATGAGGAGTATGAAAAGATTAAATTTGATGATATCATGATAATTAAGTAAGATATGATATAAGTTAATAAGCATGATTAAGAGAAATGTTGGCAGGAGATGCTAAGTCATAAGGGAATGTATGTAGCTATAATGTATAGGCAATAAATGATGCTTAAGGTACGTGAATGTATAATAGAAAGTCTAAGGCATAAAAGGTTTCACAACAAAATAAAAATTGCCTTACAATAGTAAAATTGACTTTTGGTAATCAAATCTTAAGTTCAGTAGTCAAAAGTCCCATGTATAAAAGATCTTTTAGCAGCATATCTCACCCCTTGTTTTAATGCATATTTGTCCACCTATTTTCCCTTCTTCTCCATTTGACTCTCAACCATTTCTCTTTCATTTTCACTCTCAAAATGAGAGAAAACATCCCAAAATAATCTTATGTTTATAAAGTTTAAGGCTTTTAAATGAAGAAGGAATGGTGTTCAAGAAGGGAACATGCGTTGGATATAGATGACTTTTGGGTTCTCACCTCCTTCTCACTGGGAAACTAGCCTTTCATCTATTAGCCTTTAGTTTTCTTTAAGATATGTAAATTATATTTGTGATGTCTTGACGTTATATAAATGATTATTAAAATATGATAATGTATGACTAAACTTAGAACACCTAAGGATGTCTATGGTGTAATTATGAAGAGTATATGATGTTTATGGAATACATTATGAAATAAATAATGTTTTATGAATTATGAGGACTTAAATGGCATGTTGGATATTAATATTATGATTATGCCATGAGTTTTGACTTTGCCTTTCATAGGGTTAATAAGGAGTTTTTAATGATCATATAAGTTATGATGAGAAATGAGTACGATAATAAGTTATTAATGTAGGGTGATGATTATGAGAAAGAATTAAGGACTATGAATATGAGAATATTTATGTTTGAATGATGATAATGTTAATGTTTATATTATGAATGAGTAAAAGGATATGAGATAAAAATTAGCTGAGTATCATGAATGACAATTAAGCTATAAGTTTAGAGCTAATGTTTTCATGCATGATATGATGTGTAAGACTTTATTATCCTTATAAGAGCTTTTGCCTTATTATGTTATATGGCATGCTTAGGTTACATGTTCAATGGATGAGTTTAAATAACTCTTCATATTATAAATGTTAAAAATAGTAATATATATGCTATATAACAGGTACAAGGTGTGTATGTGTGGCTAAGATGTAAAAAGGATGATGTTCAAGAGCAAGGCTAAGGATCAAGCTAAAGTAAAAGCTAAAGGCTAATAGCATAGAGAAAATAAAGTTTAAGCAAGGAATACTTAAGGAAAGCATAAAAAGATAAGGAATTATGAGTTGTTTTTTTTTTTATATCCATTGCATACTTGCATCAAAATTTTTATATAGGATAAAATAGGTCAAGATATATTATATAAAGACATTTGCATTATTATGAAATAAAATGAAATGTAATGATGTTTATGTTATGAATGAATGCCATACGATATAAGAGTAGTTCAACGAAGAAGTGAGAACCTAAGAGTCATAACTAACTATGTAAGGATTATGGTATTTGACAAATAAATAAAATGATGTACATGACATGGCTAGTGATTTTCCTATGAGAACAGTTGGTGAGACAACTCTCCTATGTACGAAAGAAATGTAATGTAAGCTAAGTAAGGTTTCTGATGATTGACTACCTCGTATATGAAATGTTATGTTATATAAATCAGTGTTATGCAAATGACATGCCACACAGATATAAATACATTTATGTATCCTTTACTAAATTTCCCACAAAGATATCGATAGAAGTGTATTCATATAATGGCATGTGAATGTGCAAAATGATATATTCCCTTATTGAGTTTTCCACAAAGAGCTTACCCTCCTCCTCACACATAGATTGTTTTACATGTTAAGTTTGAGGGTGGATGCCATGGTTAGGTTAAGGACTAAGTTTAAGAATTTATGTCATGTATTATTAAGGCACTATATTGATTTCTTGTAGTTGCGTATGTTCTTTTGTCCCTGTGTTGTGTGTGTATACATTGTATTGTGTTAATTTTATCCCAAAAAAAAAAAGATTGATGATAAAATGGGATTAAGTTTTAGACCCTTGATTCTAAGATTATATATATATATATATATATATGAAATGTTTGGAATTAAGCTTAGCTTAAATCTCTATCTTCCATTCGTTTAATCCTAAGAATCGAAGATGGGACAACATGTCAGAATATTTATGATTTATGTTAGTTGAGTCTAAGATTTAAGGCAATAGAGATCTAATAAATGGGCTTTGTCATAAATTAAATAGGTTTGTTACGGATCTTGGTAGCTTTAAGCCTCCCAGTTTTCTAAAGCCATCATAGCCTGAATTTCAGGTTATGATAGGTGAATATGGTGCCCTTATTTAAGAACTCGACTTGGACTTTAGTCCTTTCTTAACCTTCCTAAAATATCCTAGGTTGTAAGTGGATCTTTCAAATTAAGCATAACCTCGATGGCTTTGTGGCTTGATACAAAGCTCGACTTATAGCTAAAGGGTTTTATCAGTGGCATGGATTTAACTTTATTAAAACATGTAGCCCAGTTGTTAAACCAATCACTATTCATTTAATCTTAACTATTGTAGTGACCTATAGTTAGCCTTTATGCCAAATAGATGTTAATAATGCTTTCCTATAGAGGACTTTTGTAGATGATGTTTCCATGAAACAACTGTCAAGCCTAATTTATTCTAAATTTCTAAGACATATGTGTAAACTATAAAGGTTATATATGGACTTTGTCAAGCCTCACGTGCATGGTATTACAAACTTTATAATTTCCTTATACACGATGGATTCTCTAACTTTATTTGTGATGTTTCTCTCTTCATTTTACATCTTATAGATTAACTATGTATTTACTTGTATATGTTGATGACATAATCATTACTAAGTATTTTGCATCTCGAGTTTAGGAATTCATCCTTTCACTTACAAGCAGGTTCTCCATTAGATATCTTAGTGACTTAGCATATTTCTTAGGAATAGAGGCATATACCACCACCCACATTCTCTTCCTTTCTTAGTAGAAGTACATCTAGTGACCTCCTCAATAAGACATATGCAAGATACCAACTTTGTATCCATACCACTCTCATATTCTAAAACATTTCAAAGTGCTCCCATTGATGCCACTCAATATTTTCTATCACTTTAGTATCTCTTCTTGACTCATTTAGATATCTCATTTGCAATCGATAAACTGTCTCAATTTATGCATCAATGAACTATAATTCATTGGAATGCTATCAAATGTATAGTTTGCTACCTTGAGGGCACTCTTGACAATGGCTTACTTATCCATTGATAGTCTCATCTTCACCTTTATGACTTTATTGATACAAATTGGGCAAGATACCTAGATGATTGTCGATCCATTATTGCCCATATTGTGTTCCTTGGCTCTAATCTCATTAGTTAAAGTTCAAAAAAAAATAATAAAAAAAAGATAGTATTGCTCACTTCTCTATAGAAGCTTAGTATCAAGCAACTGCCTCTTCCTCTCCTAAAGTCAACTAACTTGATCAACTTTTATTCAAGCTTCATAATCAACTTCTAAGTACTCTATTTATCTATAATGACAATGTTAAAGCCACATATATTTGTGTTAATCCTATCTTTTATAACTGCATGAAACATGTTGCAATAGATTTTTTTTTCTTTATTTATGACTAGATTACACTATAATAATTATGAATCTCTCACATCCATGTAAATGATCAATTGGCAAATTCCTTAACAAAAGCCCTTCCTTACTGGCAATTGCTTCTCTATCACTCCAAGATAGGCATCCTTGATGGATGCTTAATCTTTCAAGGGCATAATAGCAATAATCCTAATGAAACCCAATAATATAGTCGTAAACCAAGGAATATGATTTAGTCAACCAGCTATTACATATTATAGTAAATTTACAAGTATTAGTTTCCTTACTTATCACATTAACATATGTATATCTAATTGTATATCAATGACTACAAAATCATCCATTCTCAGTATTTAATGTCTCTTTATTAATATCTCAAACTTATTACTTGCAAACCTTTTCCATATTATACTTTTTAACTATGTATTCTACTATACCTATATAATTTAGTTTACTTGTAACAATTTGATTTATTACTTTTAACTATTTAGTAGTCTTATTTAGACCCCTTATCTAACATCAAAAGGTTCTTACCATTGCTTTCTCCTAATACCATTATTAGTAACTCTAAATATTGCTACTTACAAGCTCATCATTCTTAAAAAAAGATGATGTATCAACTAGTAAGTCTATTTCATTAGTTATATCAAGGAGCATAAACTTTTTAGCACTTAAGATCTTCTTTTTGCCCTTATTAATAACACTTTTTAATGTACTCATTACATTTTTCTTTGTAGATTTAGTGATTAGTTCCTCCTTTATAACTAATTTTAAAGGAGAGTTTACCATTTGTCTAACTTTATTCACTACGAGATTTTTTTAGCCACCATACTTGCTTTGCTTACTGAGGTTAGCACGTTCTTTAAACTTCTGGCATTTTGCATACATGTTTAGAAGCCACTCATACTTTATAGGTTGCTCAAGCTTTTAGTCATGTTTCATCCTCTAACACTATATAAGAAGGAAATGGCATAAAAAGATCGACTTCAACCAATGCCCTAACATAGTCTACTCTAGTATGAATGCTTGTACACTAATTTGTATAAAGAGGAATCCCACATGAACTTTGAATTAAGCAAAACTCATTTGACCAAAAAATTTCAAGGTAGTCTATGCATTTCAATGCAAAGAAGAATTTTGTGAGAGCAAAAACTTTAAAATTCATATAAAGCATGTCAAAGATCCTTTTTTTAATGATAAAATCAAATAAACCTAGGCTCTTTCATCTATTTAGTGTAGAATTTTCAAGTTTATAGCATTTAGGTTTCAATTAAAAAAAATGCTACCCACTATTTCATGTTTCTGTTTTTTCCAATTCTAATTTCAATTCATTAGAAGAAAATCCAATAGTAGGATTCCCTTGATATACATAAGGTGGAATGTACCTGAGTTCATTCTTATAATTATGCTTCTTATTGGAACTAAATAGATTTGCCCAAGACTTAGATGATTTAGGCTTATTTTATTCTTGTTATAGCTTATTTGTATCGTCCATCTTTGCATTTAGTGTTGCACCCTAAATGTCTTTGTAGTATCATTAGCATTTTAATTAGAGATAGCTTTCCAATTTCTAAGGGGAGCAACATTGAACTTTATCATCAAACAATATCACATTTAACTCATTATTTTGAGTTGAAGCTATAATTGGTCCACTTTTGAATCATCATATTCATTTATTTCAAGACTAGATCGTTCATATTATCACCAAAATATTCACAATCACATGTTGAGATTAGAGATTATATAGCAATGTTACTTGATAATTGTTTTTTATTTTTTTTGTTTAGCCATGCAAGAGGCGTAAGTTAGTAAGAATATAATGCACCCAAAGAAAAGTTAAGAAAAGTCCACCCTTAATGCTATAAGTTTATTAATAAATTTGTTATTCTTTTCTATTTTCTAGCTTGTTATGTTGTTATAGAGCTTCTATGGTGAAACATGTTAGAGGTGTTATATATCTCAATACAAGATGGATGGAAGCATATCAGAAGTGTAAGGTATGCTATCGAAGGCTACTTCATGCTCATGTGACTAAATCCATGACTATTATAACGAGTAATTTTTCTAGATCACTTCTTTAGTGCTTTAAGATCACATACAATTATTTTTTAGCATAAGACTTCATGCAACTTGTTAAGGGTTACATAATAATTCTTAAGTGTTATCTTTTTAAGAATCAAATAAAAGCAAGTGTTTTCTAAGTTTTGTGTGTAATTATAAGTTTTATCTTTTAAGTGAGTATGCATAATCTCTTTAGCACTATTTCATAAATCTTGTTAGTGATTTAATTGGTATTTCAATTTAGTTCTAAAGAAAGTACATCCTTATAGAGCATATTAGGTGAGTTTAGGAATGTCCAGTTCTAAAATTAAAAGATTGCATGGCCAAGCTTATGAGATTTACAAAATTACCCACTAAAGTTATGAC
The DNA here is from genome assembly GCA_949677035.1 of Omphalea diandra. Taxonomy (NCBI): domain Eukaryota; kingdom Viridiplantae; phylum Streptophyta; class Magnoliopsida; order Malpighiales; family Euphorbiaceae; genus Omphalea; species Omphalea diandra. Next base: position 20,884 of record CATIWR010105971.1, read on the forward strand.
ATTGACTTCATTAAATTTTTCTTATTTCCCTTAAAAGATGGTCTTCATCTCATGAAAATTATATCATTCATTACAAAAGAACTATATATAAATATGCATACATCTATAGATGTATTTTCATTTTTCCTTCTAAATTTTGATGCTACCTTTGTAATATACTATGTATATGCCGAAATTGATAGCAAAATCTACTCGCATTGGGACACTTAATGAAGTAATTACGATTATAAAATTATTTAATATATTATTTTTATGAGATTATATTTTATCTATTAAATTTAATTTTTAATGAAAAAGTCTTCTAATTATATACTATTACATTAAAAAAAATCAAATAGATGGAGTAGATAAGTAAATATTCTATTCATCACATATGCTTATTGATTGACTCCAATTATTTAAACTGTTAGTTGCATCATTAAATATATTTTTTGACTTGCAACGATTTGAATAATATTGATAGATTAGTCAAGTGTGTAGATTATTAAATGTGATATTGAAAAATGACAGTCAGGTAGCATGAATATCTATCAATCAACCTTACAACTTTCTATTTATCCTCCCTTTTCTTGTGATTGTTTTTAAATTTTGCATTAGCTATGAAAATATATCAAGCTTAATTTACCCTTCTTGAGCAATTGGGGGCATAATATAAGAATAATTTGTTTGAAGATGTTCTAACCCATAGCAACCTAACCGAATTCCAAATTAAGTCTAATCCACAACCCAAAACCATAAAAGAAAAAATAAATAAAAACCACCTTCTAATCTACATAGACCCAAAATGACACCACCTGAATTCATTAAATTGGACGTGATTGCCACGTCAACCAAACACCTTTGGAGAGTGACACTACGCGCATAGAGGGACTGTGAGCCCAGCAATTATCTGTGTCTATATATATTCCCATGCAAAAGTAGGAGAGATAGAGAGAGTGGAAGGAAGGGGTAGGCAACAGACCGGATCGAGCCCTGTTCTAATATAATCAGCCAACCCACTGTTTTAATATAATATGCTAATATAATTAGCCAACCCACTGTTCTACTAATAATGGTCAGCACTCTCTTCTCCAAGTAATTAACCGAGTGTTATACAAATAAAACTTTTCCATGCAAGCGGAGGCCACAATATCTCTTTTTCCCAAGCATATCAACTCACAAAGAATCATAAAGAAGCTTATGAGTTAAGAAACATTAACTTCTCTAAACCCTAAAAAGCAACATATATATATATATATATATATATATATATTAGCAAGTGTAGAAGGAGAACAAAAAAGAGCAATTTTAGATTATAAATATATGAAGGCCATCCTCTCTTTTATTTTTCTCTTCATTCTCCCCCTTCATTCTCTCTTGCTTTCTTGCTCTCTCTCTCTCTCTCTCTCTGAAAGAACTCTCCCTCTTGCTGATGTGATTCTCCACTTCACTAGAGTATTATCTCAATCAAAAAAACACCCCAGTCAACCTTTACAAAAAGAGAAAGATCGAGAAACCATGGTTTTTTCTTCTATCCCAGCTTATCTTGATCCAGCCAACTGGCAGCAAGTAAGGATTTCATGAAATTTTTGGTCCTTAAGGTTTCTTTCTTTGCCTTAAAAGCAAAGAAAAAATATATAGATATTCCTTCTATTTTGTTTCTCATATCTTTGTTTTGAATATACCAGATATTTGATTTCTGCTTTTTTTTTTCCTTATATTTTACAGCAACCAAATCATCATCAACACCAACCTGGAGCAACTGCTGGTGCAAATAGTCACCTTCTTCCTCCCCCACCGCCTCCACCACCACCTCCTCAACCTCATGGAAGTGGTGCTGCAGGCTCGATCCGGCCTGGTTCGATGGCAGATCGAGCACGGCTTGCTAACATACCCATGCCGGCGGCAGCATTAAAGTGTCCAAGATGTGAATCAACAAACACTAAGTTTTGCTACTTCAACAACTACAGTCTGTCTCAGCCTCGCCACTTCTGCAAAACCTGTAGACGGTACTGGACCGGAGGTGGTGCCCTAAGAAATGTGCCCGTCGGAGGTGGCTGCAGAAGGAACAAAAGAAGCAAAGGAAGCAGTTCAAAATCTCCCGTCAGCGGTGATCGGCCTACGGCTTCCGGTTCTTCAAGCACCGTGTCATCTAATAGTGGAACCAGTGATATATTAGGCCTAGGAATGCAGGTCCCATCACTAAGGTTCATGGCTCCTCCGCATCTTCTTACTGAATTTGCTACTGGGGATATTGGGCTAAATTATGGTGCCCTTTCGGCTCCAGTTGGAGGAGCAAGCGACCTAAGTTTTCAGATAGGAAGTGCTTTAGGTAGTTTTGGTCTTGGTGGTGGTGTTGGTGGTAGCGGTGGTTCTCTTTTGTCAGTGGGTGGTTTGGAGCAGTGGAGATTGCAGCAAGGGCAGCAATTTCCCTTCATGAGTGGGTTAGAATCATCTTCTTCTATTGGGTTATACCCAGTTGAAGGAGGTGTTGAACCGTCGGGTTATGGTGGTGGGGTGGGTCAAGTCAGACCGAAGATATCGACCACTGGAACTACTCAGTTGGCCTTAGCAAAATTAGAAGATAATCAGGAGCTAAATTTGTCTAGGCAGTTGTTGAGAATTCCAGGAAATGATCAGTATTGGAGTGGGACTGCCTGCACAGATCTTTCCAGTTCTAGCTCTTCTTTCACTAGCAATCAATTATAATGCCTTGTGTCTGTTGATCTGTGCTTAGTTATCCAACCATGGTGCTGAAGCTTAAGTTTTTTTTTTTTTTTTTTCCTTTAATCAGTGTAGCTTCAGTTAGAGAAAATCAAGTAGCTTCTTAGCATCTTATTTCAACTCCATATACAGATGAATACTTATATAAGATGAAGGGAGTTGGAAGATAAACCAAGGGAATTTGGCTTAGAAAAGCCTAGAATTAACATTAGACCTTTTAGTTTTGCTTTTTCCTGTGTTTTTTGGAATTACTTCATTTCTTAGTGTATTTTTAGGTTGCAATGTATTAGCATGTTTTCCACAGTGAGTTTTTCTCATGAATTTGTGGAGTTTATCATCATATATGCTAGCTGATGATCAAGTTCAAACGCTTTAATTATATGCTATAAATATATGTTTTACAATTCCATATATACTTGTCAAATTAGTGCCTAATTTTTCTTATCAATATGAAATTTCTTCTTGACACATTGATCATTTTATGTTTTTCAATCCGATGGCAAACAACTTCTATATTGAGCAATGGGTGAAAGCTGACCGGAGAAATCATATGAACACCAATGAAAAGTGATTTGCTTTAACCATGTTCTTGTTAATTATTTCAAGCATTTCAAAACTTATTTAGTATTATATATGGGAGTTAAAGATGAGGTGCTTTAAGAAATCTCAACAGATAAAAAGCTGACTTTGATTATTCATGCATAAGAGCCTAGTCAAGATGCAAAGTGTGATTTCGTCATCTTTTGAGACTAGAGTGTAGCATTCAATATTTTGTTCCAAAAAAAAAAAAAAAGCATTTAATATTTGGCATGTTAGCCAAGGACTCAAAGCTGAAACATATTGAATTTAAAGCTGTTTTTGTTGGATTTGGCTGCCATTTGAGAGATTTAACTGCCAAATCGTTAATGTCAAATGATCCTATTTTTGGTAGGAGCTAGGCAGGGCACAAGTTCGCCCTTTTCTAACATTAATTAGCATCAACTATTTTAATCTTCAATTCAATTGGATGCCAATTGTTATCTACTTGCCAAGAGGATCAACTTCTTACAAATTAGCAAATAGGTTGACTGAATGTTGAAGATACATACATACATATATATATATATATATTTTACTACACTTCACCTATGTGTATTTATTTATTTTTTTCCAAAAACATTTATTTCATGTAAAATTCTTACATATTCCATATTCAATTATAACTTGAAATTATGAAAACGTTATTTCATAGAACAATACTTTTAATGCAAAATTTGAACCAAATTGTGGATAATTTTTTAGCATGAAATGCTTATTCTTTTTTATTTTTGGTATGTAGAAAATATATAATAAGAGAGATTATAGACTGTCAAAATTTACATTCATCAATTACAAACTATTAATCCTCCAGAAGTCTAAACTAATCATTCTATTTACATGAACTGAATAAGGTTAGCAGTAATTCAAAAAAGAAACAAAATTATTTCATTTCCAATAGGATATTATTTTATCAAAATAAATATTTTATAAAACTTTACAAGCTCTTTTTTTTTAAAAAAAAAAAAAACTCTTTTTTTCAACAACGGACATGTCTTTTTTTTTTTTTAGTTTTAAAAAATAATTTTTTCTAATTAATTTACCTTTAACTGGAGTATAAACTTGCAACTTTAAACATTATAAAATGCAAAGTTTAACCTTGAATATGCTTAATTTTTCTAAGATTATGAAACTAACTAGAATATGATATGGAAATATGTAGACGTGCAACTTGAACTCCTTCATCATCTGAAACAAACCTAGTTACAACAGTAAGCCAATATTGCTTACTCTAGTCGTGCTTCTTGTTATAAACCGTATATAGACAACTACGCAAAGGAAACTGGGATTCTTTAACACTGCTTTGTCAATTTTAGATCAGAGGAATTTCTTTTTATATGTACAAACAAACATTCTCAATGAATTATTCACATGCACTAGTTGCCTCTTTCTTCTAGAAATATAAGATATCCACCTAGAGTTTAGTGACTTCCAACTCTAAAATAAAATAATAAAAAAACCCAAATTGTAGTTTACTGTGCAAGTTATATATATATATATATATATATATATATATATATGGTTGCAGGAGAGAGGTTGTTTCATAATTAATTTCTGTGGCAATGATAACAACAATATGTGGAACATTCTTGCCAAGTGAGAGAGAGATTGGGAATGATTTTGTAATAATAAGCTATAACGTATTTTACTTTGTTGGGTGAAGACTGAGGTTGGAAGACTGAAAAGCCAATGAGATCATGAGACTCACATTGAATATTTCTAGATATTTAATTATACTAAAGACACGAGTCTCAAAAGACTCCAAATTGCCACTCAAGTCCATAACCGAAGAAAAATCCATCATCATGAGTGATGGGATTTTTCAAAAACTGCAGTTGCCGTTGTTGGTATTAGTGTGTGTGTGTGTTTTAATCGAATTAGTGATGATTAATCAAATCTTCATCATAGTTATGAGTTCGGCTTCTGAGAATCTAGGAACTCAACTAACAAAAAAGGGTAAGTCGTCTGTGAGTGGTCGAACCCAACCAACAAAATGGCAGGCTCATAGTCTCTTCTGCTGCTCTTATGATACTGAAATGGGAAGGGGAATTGGAATGTCTGAGGCCTTTCCTAAATTTCAAGACCAATCAGCGCGTGGTACATTCACGACTTACTAGGGACAAAGTACTGGTTTGTCAGTATGTGGACCTGACAGAGGTTCTCGGTCGTTGTGAATACGATCTTGAACTGCACGCGCATCAATGCTGCGTGCATGGAAGTTTGGTCGTCCTATCTTCATGCTTGCCTCTGTGCATTACTGACTGACTCAACTCTTTAACAGTGTATTCGACTGCTGACTCTTGCAGAAACGACTTGATTTGGACACACTTCTGTTCCATTTCCACTTTTTTTTTTTTTCAATTAACATATGGAGTTAGTTATTCTTCTCACAATTATAAAAATAATCTTTGTTCGCTTTATAACGTTTAAAGTTTTGCACATATACTAAATATTATATTTAATTTTATAATAAATATTATTTAAGATTTTTATATATTTATTAAATATTATATTTAATAAATATTATTATATAATTAAAAATTATATTATTATTAATTACTTATTTTTATAAATTATTATATACGCTAAAAAAATAATTATTATAAAAAGATAATGAGTAAAATTTTAAAAAATAATTAATATTTATAAATAATTATAAAATATCATATATTATAAAATAAAAATTTCTCTCTAAAACAATATCTAATTTGAAACGGAATGAGTATTAAACACTAAACCAAAGATTTGTTATTCTATATGTTTTTATTTTTTGAAATTTACTCTAATACTATTCTCAAGTTATTCACAAATTAAAGGAGATTAAATTTCTCCTTAAATCAAAAGAGTGTACTTCTCACATCACTCTGATATATTTAAAAATATTATTTATTTTAAAATTCTAATCTTAAAAATTAAAAATTTAAACAAATTAATAAGTAAATTCTCGTGTCTATTTTTGCGTACTATACTCGTTACAATAGTATTGAAATTACAATATTGTTGCAGAGTATTTTTTATACTATACTCATTACTTTCAGCTTTCTAAGTCGGATTTAAAGAAAATTATTCGCACTATTTTTTCTGAATGGTTCAACAATAAAACATTGATAATGGACAACATAATAAATGTATCCTGAACAATGATGGATATTCCTATCCCATGCACGAATTGATTTTCCTAGATATTGGAGTTGATTTGGTTATATTTATGGGAATTTATTACTAACTAGGATGTTTATACACCAGTCCAACAACTCATTAATAAAAAAAAATCCTAAAAGCTGATTACTATTATTATTATTATTATTATTATTATTATTAATTTATTCTAAGTCTAATTGTAATTTAAATTCAAATTATTAGGTGTCAGTGCGATTCTTACTCAAACTTTAAAAATTATCAAAATATATTAGAATCGTAAAATCGAGTATAATATTAGTTCAATCCATGTATTTTGTGGTGCAATATTTTTTTTATGAAATTTGTGTCAGAATATGGTAAATTTTGATTGACATGCCTTTTATGTTTATGTATTTTATGATTATGATATATTCTGCTATTATTAATTTTAACTAAGATATGAATTGACTAACATTGTACTCAATTTCACCTCAAATTATATCATAAATTTGTATCCATATTGCTTCATGAACCCAAGCCAATATACATTAGTATTAAACTGTATGTATATTTGATTTTTAGCTGTATGTATATTGGTATTGAACTGCAAGAACATTAATATTGAATTGTTTGTATAGTGAAATGCATATATATTATTTCTTAACTATATGTACATTGTTTTCAGAGTCAATCTATGATGTGACATGGACCTAGATCCAGGATATACGAAATACAAATTCACAATTTTGGTCTATTTTATCAATTTTTAAAATTTAGGCTAAAACTGTACTCACACAAAAATTTAAATTTAAATTACCATTATTCTTTATTTTACTATTCTATATGTGTTTGATCAATGAGTCTTAATTATATTGAAGAAAGTATGTACACTTGAATGCACATAGGATTTTCTTTTGCATATTCTCTTTTTTTATGGATGATACAATCAAAAGCTAATGCTCTCTAAAGGTAGAAAAAAGTCACGGAAAATATTCAGCAAATGTGGGCGAATGCGTTGCATTTTTGTAGAAAGAGAAATATGGAAGTGAAATTATGATGATGATGATTCGTACCATAATGCATTGAACCAATTACATATAAACATCCTCAAAAAAGAAAAAGTAAAGAAAATTGCCTCTCTAGCTATCATTCGCTATGCAATGAGAGAAACTTCTTGGGTTGGGCCAGCCTAGAACGGAATGTTATTATTGGCTATAAAATAATAATGGGTATATATGAAATTACAAACAATTGGTCATGTTGAAAGAAAGGAATCTGGTAATTGTGTATGTTCGATTTTGCCTTTTACAAGAACCAAGGCAGGCAGCTGCTTACCAAGAACGAATCAATAAAGCATTCCATTCAAAACGCTTAACCAAAAAAAGCTCTCTCTCTCGTAAAAACGAATCATTATCTCATATACAAAGAGAGAGACAGTGAGATAATAATGTCATGATTGGTCGGTGGGTGGTGTTGTGTGTCCAGTGTCGACAGAGCCATCAAAGGAGGGTTTTATGTTTCTAGTGATCCCGAAATTGTCGTCGATGTTGGAATGAGCGTCTAATCTTCTTCTTCTTCTTACTCTTCTTTTATATAACAGTAACTATGTTGGGTCTCATGAAAAGTTTTCATGTTAAAAAAAAAAAAAGCAAAAGAAAATCATACATAGTGCAAAGATGAAGTACCAGAAGAGAAGAGATGATTGCTAATTCATACAATGAAAGCTGTAGGCTCGGAATTCCAAGCCAAATCTCATATCTGCAGTCTATATAATGCCATTGCCAGCCTACATTTGGATTCGTGTGAACATAATTAACAGTCTTCTCCAAAGAATATGTGTATTATGGAAATTGCAGCTTTCACCGTCTTTAGCTGGAGAAAGTGAAAGTACTTAGTGTATGTTCAGGTGGGCGGGAGAAAGAAAGTAAAAGACTGGAGATTCCTAATCGTTATGAATCCCTTAGTCACGTTCTCCGACATGTACGCTTATAGTTCATATATATATAGTGTATGTTCAGGTAGGCGGGAGAAAGAAAGTAAAAGACTGGGGATTCCTAATCGTTATGAATCCCTTAGTCACGTTCTCCGACATGTACGCTTATAGTTCATATATATATATATATATATATATCGTGAGATCTCTTCATAATTTATGTGAGCACCAATTAGTACGAGTGGATAAAAAGAAAACTTCTTAGATTAAGGTTTACATATTCAAATAATTTGGTAATATTCAATTACACTAAAAAATATTATGGGTTGATTGATTTGTGGCTTAGATCGGAGGAAAATTTCTGATATGGTTTGACAGGTTGCAGTTTTTAAAGTTCAGAAAATAACCATTATTTTTAGTCGGGAGTTAAATTAATTTAAAATTACTGTTTACTCAATATGTGACGTGATTTGTATAGATGTATTTTTTTTATTTTGTATAGGTGGTAGATCAAGACCACTGAAGAACTTCTCGAATGTGTCAATTTTCTTCATCAATATAGTAAATTTTCACTTTTATAAATTCATTTTCTTATAAAAAAGAATTTTTTTTGAAAATTCTAAGTCTAAAATAGTTATAAGTTGAGAGAATTTAATTTTTTATTTGAAATTATTATATTTAATAAAAGTTTTGGATGGAGTGATTTTAAGGTACTTTGTCTATTTTATTACTATATCAATAATAATTGAAAGTGTTCTAGTTATTAGAATTTGAATTTTCAACTTATGGGATAGTTACTTATTGGCCAAATGGCAATATAGGATATTTCTATTATATAGCTGGCACTAGCTAATTAGAAAAAAATAAATAAAAATCAAGCAGATATATTAACATAATAACTATCCTATACGCAATTCGAGATTCCCATCCTTCCCTTGGCCACTTTTTCTTCTTCTTCTTGTGAATTTGCCGATGGCTTTGCCTCCCCTGACCCCACTGCACCCACATCATCATCATCATCATCAAGTTCCAACCTGTGCTAGCTATGTTGCTATTTTGAAAGTTATGTAATAATATATCCTACTTTCCCTAACCATGTTAAAATTGTATTCCTTTTTAAACGATGCCGTCAAGACTAGTGCTCTAGCACTCTGTCTTTGCCTTGTCCCCATATATGGATTGGCCTTGTCCAGAAGCTCCTTTGTGCATTCCCTACACTCTCCTCATTTTGGTGCTGGCCAGCCCGCCCGATTGTCATTCAATACACCAATCAAATCAACTCACATATTTCTTTTGAAGCGTAAGGTATCCTAAGATGTCACTTTTTGAATTGTCCAAAAGAGCGAAGGAATTGACCATTTATATATGCATATTTTCGGTAAGAGTTTTGCCTTGTAATGGCCTAATTGGACTAATATACCCAGTTATATTGCAATCTTTTTCTTTTAAAAAATAATCTCTCAAATTCTTCAAGTTGGTGTTCCATTTTTTTTCCCTATTAGGTTCTTTCTTAATAAATAAATAAACATATAAATCGATTCACAAATCTCTATACTATTGTGCGTTGATGAAAATCATTCCACAGGTGTCATAGCAACAAGAAGTCATTAGTTTCTTAAACGGTTATTATATGTCAATGCCACTTTTATCGTTATGATCACTAAAACATATAAATTATTAAAAAAAATAAAATAAATAAAATTTAATAGTATTTTACGTGGTTTACCCTTTTAATAAAACAAGTGTCATCATCTATTATCAATAAGTAATCAAATATATTATCGAACTCAAAAACACTCTTTAACCTATTAACCCATTACACTCAAGACATTCTACACTTACACATAATTGCTAATAATAACAAATAGAATAGATTATCCTTTTTATTCTCCTTTAAACATAATTAATCTATCTATTGCTTAAACTTTCATGTGTCAATGATCATCCAACCACAATGGATAAAAATCTTTATAATAATGGGCAAGAGCTCTTTTTTCTTGGACTCAAGTCTCTCACATCAATTGACAATGCTCTTATTTATATAATTAACCTTCACCAATCCTACAGTAATAGGAGTCCTTATCTAATTAGGAATAACTCTAAATAAGAATTTTTCACCACATACGAAATAATTCTCTATTTTTTGAGGAATATTTCTCTCAAATAAATAAATAAAAAGTATTTTTCATATCTCATTAGAAATTCGAGTCATAATCTAATAAATATCTACACTGACTCAAAATTCATAAACCATATTTACCTCGAAATTTTGTGTCTTCAAATTATTAATCTTTCATATTTGAGTTTAAACCTTTTAATTCTTCAATCATCAAATCATCTTGGGTATAGTTTGCCCCTTCATTCAAGAAATAATTTTTGCATCAAAAACTATGCTTGATTTTGCATCAAGAGCTTCATCTTAATTCTAACTCTCCATAAAACTTTAAGTCTTTAATAATATCGTTGCTCATGTGCTACTCGTACAGTAGCAACTCCACCTTCAATCAAACTTGCCAAGATCTTTACCAAAACTTGGATATCATTTGTTATGCTTCAATGTTACAATTGTCATAACTACAAAATCATGCAAAACCATCATAAATAAAGCAAACAAAACAATGATAATAATTTTTACATTGTTCACCATTTTAATAGGGCTACATCATGGGCTCCATTATCCATTATCAATAATATCATTAATACATTATCAAGCTTAAAATCAATCCCTCGGCTTATTAATACATTACATCTAAGAATTTTTATACTCACATATAATTATTACTTATAGTAAATAGGATAGCTTTTAACTCTCATTCTTCTTTAAATATAACTAAACTATCTACTATAACTTTCACAAGTTATTGATTAATTAACCAGAATAGTTCAAATTCTACATAATAATGGACAAAAGCCTTTTCCTCTTAAACTTAAGTCTCTCAAATTAATGGCAAAGTCAAATAACTCTTTGTATAATATTTCTATTTATAAAGTTAGCCTTCACCAATCATACATTAATAAGAGTCTACTTCCAATTAGGAATAACTCTAAAATATAATTTTTACACCATATAAGAAATAATCCTTCATCCATTTGACAATATTTGTCTCAAACAAATTAGAAAAAAATATTTGTTGACTATATGACCTTAAGAACGATAAAACATCGCCTTAATTATATGTTTGAATGAGTTTTTTAATGAAAAAAATTATTGAGAAGTTTTTATGTTCCTTTTAAGTGTATTTATTTTCTTTAGGACTTATTTTGTTTGAAGATTTGAATAGTAGATAGACTAAGGTTTAAAGCTTATGGGAGAAGTTCTTAAACATCTCGAGAGGTTAGAAGACTTAAAGAAAAGGAGGTCCAAACATCTTAAGAGAAATACCTGGAGAATGCTCATTAAAGAAAAGCCTAAAAAGCCATTAATTTGGTTGTGTCTTAAAGGCATGAAACTCTTCAAGCAGAAGTCAAAAGCTATAAAAAGGAGCCATACAAGATAAGGTGAAGGAAAAAAGAAGAAGTTATTTGAGGAGCTCAATGACTATGAGAAAATCCTAATGGCTGTTAATAGTAAGTCATGTAAAGGCAAGCAAGAAAAACCAAGTTGCTAAAGATATGGACAATGACCCATTGAAAATGAAGAGGCCAACCCATTAGAGACCAATGCCTATTGAAGGAAGAAGACTGAAAGGATAACAACTTTCCAACAGTCTAATGAGGATAATAATAGGTAATTTTTCTAGCTTTTTGAAAAAGTATCCTTTGTATTTACTATCTAGTTGTTACCCTCTCTCCTATTTAAAGACCTTTATACGCGCTTGAAAAAGGTTAAAGAATATAAGAAAACTATTATATATGTGAAAACTTAAAAAAAGGTTTTGAAGGCTAATCTTTATATTTTATGTTATGTAAGCTTTGTGGGTGAGCTTTATATTTGAATGGAGGCTTCTTTTTTTTTTTTTTTTTTTTAGCATTAAGTGGAACTTGTTACCTATTTAAGAGACTTATACATCTTAGCTAAATACTTGTAAAAATTGATAAGATTAGTATTTAGCTCATAGAAACACATCTTATCATAGTGTTTGGCCCGTAAAAACATCAAGATTGGTTATTCTTTATTGAGTCAAGTCAAATTTGAGATCAATTAAAATTTGTAAATTAAACTTAAGAAACTTTCAAATAAGTTCCAAAGTTTTATTTAGCTCCTCAATTCACCCTTTATCTCTTTTAGGTTGCCATTCTTACCAAGGCATTAATAGATTAGAGGCTTTTAAATTTTTCAATAGGAAGCTCATTTTTCTCATAAAAATTCATTATTATAAAGCAAGATCCATGGTAGCCATAAATGACCATAGACTTAAAAACTATTTAGTTGTTAGACCTTCCTTCTTTAATAGAATTAACTACCAATATTGGGCGACCAAAATGTACTACTTTCCAAGGTATAATTAATAGAGTTATTAAGAATCAAAGATAAAGATCCTTATATGCTAATGAAGACCATTACTGATGGGAAACAGATAAAGAATAATATCAATAAGATATTCGATAAAGGAAAAAAAGCAAATGGCAAATAATGACAAAATTATTCACATGTTCTTCTATGCCTTAAGTAAAAATGAGTGTAATAAGATGCACATGAAAACAATAGCCAAATAAATTTGGAAAGCCTTAGAAACTATACATAAGGGCAGTAACCAAGTGAAAGAAAACAAGATAGATACCCTCATCTTTTAATATAAGACTTTCTTAATAAAGCCTCAAGAAACTATCTCTTACATATATGATCAATTCGTTGAGATAATGAAAATAAAAGCTCTTAGGAAGATATTAACAAATGAGTAGTTGATAAAGAAGGTGTTAAAGAATGGTTTGATAAATCATATCTCTAAAAGATTTAAAAGAATTAAAGACCATGCCATTATATGAGCTTTTAAGAAATTTCATAAATTATAAAATGACCATTAATAGAAATGTGTCATCCACATCAGATGAAGCAAACAAGAAAAATATAGAAACTACTTTCAAGAATTAAAGCTCCAACGAAGAAATGGACGAAGAAAAGATGAAATTGATGACCAATCAATTACAAAGGATGCTCAATAAGAAAAGTAAAGAACAAGTGGAGTGTTATGTGTGAAAATTTTAATCACATTAAAATCGATTGCTTTAAGGATAAGAAAGAGAAGAAAAAGAAGAACAAAAGAGCATATAAATCCACTTTGGGATTATTCAAGCTCCTCCAAAGTGAGTGAGTCAAAAAATGAGCTAATAAGAGAAAGAGCTAACATATGCTTTATGGTATTTAAGGAAAAATACTTTACAAGTGATGCACATTACTATTTTTAATGAAAACAAAATAGATGGTGATGATGATAAAGATCTAGATGAGATTTTTATAATAGAAAACCTTATAGAGGCCCTCAAATCTACTAACAATAATTTAGATAAAAGTTTGTAGAGAAATAAAGAGTTAAAAATAAAGTTATTAGCATTGAAAAGGAAAAAGGAGATTTTAGAAAATGAATATAAAAGTTTGTTAAATGAAAAAGAAGTTTTATAAAACTCTTTCTTAAAAAAAATTATAGTTTAAAAAAAGAGGTTTTAAATTTAAAAGACTCTTTTTAAAGGAAAAGAAAAAGTTAATTCGAATTAGGGCTCTTAAAAGGATTTTAATGAAAACATGGTTTAGGTTATGATCATTCATCTCCATCCATATCTTCTATGCATGCCTTTTTAAAAGTCTCATCTAAGGCTAGAAATCTCTCCCTTTCATCATTTAGGATACATATGCATGCACCAAAATGCTCACTTTCACATCCTAGACCTAAAACCAATTATGCTTCCATATATAGGTCTTAAAGATATACGCTTAATAAAAATACACATGCCTTCATTTTTAGGTCACAAGTATATGGAAAGTCATTTTACAACTGTTTCTTCTATAAACCTAAAAAACATTCTTTTAGAAATGCTACTATTATGAAAACTTTGGCCATAAGGTATACTTTTACAATGTAAGCCTAAATAATGAAAATACTTATATTCCTAACTCCTATAGATTTAAGAAATATGGGTACTAAAGAAAAATATTTGAACTTCATAGGTTGAGGACTCATTCACCAAGTACTCCAAATGTAGAATTCAATTGATGAATGGAGATTAAAAAGAAAAGAAGGAATATAAGCTTCAAAGTGACAAATTGCATCAAGCCAAGCTTAATTTAGTATCAAACAAATAAACAAGTAGTGTTAATCTTCATAAATGGTATCAAATTTATAATATATGCCTCATCTCCTTACTTTAGTTTGATATGCATAATAAATTAGGGGGTTGCTTATGTATGTAGCCAAATGTAATATTATTTATCTTTGCAGATGCAACATCTTTATCTACGTGTTTGGTTGATTAAACACTACTTTTCAAATTGTTCTATAATTATTTCCTAAAACCATTTATTTTTCAATATTGATATCTCATATTTTAATTCACAACCTTATTAAGGTTGCACTTAATTTATTTTACATAAAAAAGCCTAGCCTTTACCTTAGAGGGAGATAACTCAAGTGTTTTAAAAAGGGGAAGCTAGAAGTTCTCATAAAAAGGGAGATCTTTTTTAATAACAATTAGTGTATATAGCCTTAATTGTGAAATTAATTTTGAAATGAGGAGATATGTGAATAAATATTTTATGTTCAAAATATTTTGTATTTTTGTAAAAAGAAGATTATTCTAGTTGTTTTGATGTTTATAAAACCATAATTTCAAATAGGGATAGAAGTTTGATGCTTGATAAATTAATTTTTACATGTTTCATCGCTTTAGTTTTATTGATACATCTTCATTTTATCATCATTCAAAAAGATGAAGAATGTTGATCATATGACCCCAAGATTGATAAGGGATTGTCTTAACCATGTGGTTGAATACTAACAAAATTTTAATAAGTTTCGACCTTGCTTTTAAATGTGTTTGCTTTGGTTAAGACTTTTTATTTAAAAAGTTAAAGAGTATAAAGGTCCAAACTTTAAAGCTTAATGGACAAATTCTTAAACATCTCAAATAAGAGATCCAAGCATCTCAAATACAATGCTTAAGAATGCTCTTTGAAGAGAAGTAAAGAAAAGCCATTAATTTGGCTAATTCTTGAAAGCACAAAGCTCTCCAATCTTAAGTTAAAAGTTATAAAGAGGCACCTTATAGAATAGAGATAAGGAAAAAGAAGAAAAGAAAAAGAGAAGTTGCCTAAAGAGCTCAATGGTAGTGAGAAAATCCTAACTCTTATTGAAGGTAAGTCATAGGAAAGCTAATAGCCCATGAGGAGGCAAACTAAAAATGACAAGTAGCTAAAGACATGACTAATTGCCTATTAAAATTGGCCAATTCTTATTAAAGCATCTAACGATCATTGAAGAAGGAAAACAACTCATTAAAAGAGATTGTTATAAAGACTTATGGCTAATATATGATTTTTAAGAAAAACTCAATTCTTGTGGAAAAATCCTAATAATCCATTGAAAATGAAGAAGTATGCCTATTGAAGCAAGTAATGTCGTTGAAAGAAGAAGAATTAAAGGCTAATGGCTAATTGAGGAAAATAATAGCAAATTTCTAGCATTTTTGGAAATTTATCCTTTGTGTATATTGGATAATTGACACTCCAGTCTATTTAAGGACCTTCATATGGACTTAAAAAGTTAAAGAGTAGAAGAAAGTCATTATATTTGTATGAAAACTTTAAGAAAAAAATTAAAGATCAATCTTCTATTTTGGATAGTACGATCTTTATGATTAAGCTTTGTATATAAATGTAGGTTTTCCTTAAGCATTAAATGTAATTTGCTTCCTTTTAAAGAAGCTTAGAATCCTTATTGGGTAACTCCTTGTAAGGGTAGTTAAGGTTAATGTTTAAACGGTAAAAGCACATCTTTGATTAGTGTTTAGCTCATAAAAGTATTGGAATGGATTATTCTCTCTTAACCCTAGTAAAGGAAGAGTGTGAGAGATTAATCCTTAGCTTGTAAAAGGATAAATTGTAATTTAGCTTGATAGGATAAAGAAAATGCATAAGTAAAAGCTTATAAAGAAGACATAAACACACTATTGAACCTTTATAAATTATGGTGTCTTTTCATCTCTTTTTAAACATCTTTTTTTTTAAGTGAGAGAAAATAAGAATGCATTATTCTATTATAAATTAAACTTAAGAAACTTCCAAACAAGTTCTAAAGTTTATTTAACACCTAATTTATCTCTCTTTTTGAGTTTTTATTCTCGTTAAGAGACTAATAGTATCTTCTTATATCCTACTAAGAGTTCAAGTCAAAAAATAACAATAGTAAATACCAAAATAAGCTGAGGAATAATTCTACCATCAAAAGAAAATAAAGATGGGGTAAAGCTTATAGTTAAGGAACCTAAGAAATCTCTAAATGTCTTAACGTTCTAATTCTCAAGAAGAATTTTGACAAACTCTCTCTTGTATAAAGACAATTCAAAAATTCATCTACTTTGCCAAATTCCATACCATTTTGATCCAATAATAGATTTTTCTCATAAGATAATTATAAATTCAAAGAATTTCTAAAGGGAACCACTTCTTCGTCTTCAACAACCAAAATTCCCTAGGGGTAACCATCAAAGTCATAAAACCCATCAAGTATCAACTGAATATAGATTTAAAGGAGAAGTGTTAGTAATAAAGGATTCACTAAAGACACCACACAAAAGGGAAAAGGAGACGTGAAGTATGTTGGCAATGGTGTGTCACATTGAATAGAGGTGGAGGATTAAAGATGTCTTCATGTCTTAAGAAATAGGTTGAGTAAACATCAGTATAGAGTGATGAAGTGCTACTCCTACAGATGGAGCTATTCCATGTAATGGTAAAGACACTATAACTGAGTCATGCGAGATAAGCATCGGTGGTATCACAAATAAAGCTATCAAAGTTTGCATCATTTGTAAATATGATGACCCCTCCCCTTCCCTTTTAGGTTTTTTTAATATTATATTAATTAGTCTTTTATTTTAAAAAATTATACAAAAAAGATCCTTTATTTTCATTTTGTTAGACTCTATTAAAATTATTGTTAAATTAAAATGAAAACCCTTTATTTTCATTTTATACACTATGTAACCAACACAACATATCAACACCACAACCATAACACATATCATCATTACTACCACCACAACAACACACCATCAGCAGCACCACCATTATATTATGAAACCTATATGTTCATAGGAAGGAAAAATATCCAAAACAAACAATTCCTCTTGCTAATAAAATCCAAACTTCCTTAAGCAGTAATTGGTATAAAACTAACTATAACTCTTTTAATGGTCTCTTTCTAGCTAATAAATGTGAGACCATAAACCATTAAACCTTAGAATGTCAAAACCTAAATTCATGCCTCAAGAGATAGAATAAATCCATAACAGAATTTGAATCCTCAATGCTCAAACATTCTAATATCCAATCAACTTGAGCACAATTTAGCATTGAAACCAAACTTCTAAAATAAATCCCATTAGCAAATCTCCTAAAATCTAAGGACCTAAGATCGAAGAGATTGGCATGAACACAATTTGGAAAGACATAGGTTGTGGTGGTAATGGTTCGTTGCTTAGAGATGCAGTGGCAAAGAGGGAGGAAAGTGGAGCATAGGAAAGAAAAGGGAGAGAGAAGTTGGGATTGACAAGGTAATATAGAGGCTTTCTCCATTTGAGAAGCATATGTAATTCAAGAAAAAAATCATTAAAAAATCAACAAAACTACAAATTTGAAACCCATTTGAGAAGCACGTGTAACTCTCATTCCATCAAGTTTGTTTTGATTGAAACAAAACTTCTACAGATATTTGACTGAATTGAAATCATAAGAGAAATAAAAGAAAAGAAAATTTGATGCCTTTGGCTAATAATGGACAATAAGGATTTTATTAAAGGTAAGGGTATTTTTCATATTCATTAAAACAAATTTACACATATTTTGATTTTTAGGGTTTGACTAATGGAAAAGACTCATTAAAACAGACCTATGTTGCATGAAAATGGAAACACAAAAACTGGAAAACATGAAAATGATACGAAGAAACTATATTTTTAAATTTATAAAAGAAAACATGGGAGAAATGTGTAAAGTAAGAAAATGCAAAACATTTTTTAAATGGAAAACGTGACTCAACAAAAGTTTTCATGCTACATAGAAACAGACAGAAGGGTGAATTAGTATAACAGAGCTAAAATATAAAGATTTTGCAGTATAATTTTTGAAAATGAGTGACTAAATAGTATAATATGGAAAAAAAGGTAAAGGGATCATCATATTTAACCGTTTAAAATTCCATTCCAATAGGGCAAACTTGTAGACACTTTCTTTATCACCACTCAATCCAATGCCAAACACATCATCACTATTAAATCTAATTAGATCCACTCTATTTTCATTAACTTTATTGTAAGCCTTACTTTCTGCATCACAAATAATAACATCAACTCAACTAATTGTAAAGACCAATTGAAATAGACAAATGGGTGAATTAGTATAACAAAGTTAGAATATAGAGACTTTGTAGTTTAATTTGTAAAAATGAGGGACTAAATAGTACAATATGAAAGAAAACTTGAGGGTCATCGTATTTAACCCTTTTTTCTGAATATTTTTAAGACCAACTTAATGTGTTGACAATGTTGATTTTTTTTTAGAATCGAAGAAGAAATGTTACACTAGCGAAGTTCAAATATATTGTGATGATTATTGCTATTGCTTATAAGAACAATAATTGATTGGAAGTACCGGTTTATGACAATAATATAATATATTATAAATGTCACTATATATATATATATATATATATATATATAT